>QJOA01000849.1:0-24187 GCA_004155915.1 Monosporascus sp. CRB-9-2 | reverse complement strand
CGGTAAAGAATCCATCCATGGTGACCAGGCATGGTGGCAAGAAACCCGTTTCGACTTAGTTTTATGTGTGGCAAGCTGAAACCACAAGTGATACCGCTGCGTTACGAGGGCTCATAACCTCTTGGATTATGGCAAAAGATCGGGCGCTCGATCTGCGTTAGTAGTTCAAGCGTAATATAATTATATATTCCTACATTATCGTATTAGTAGATATTATCCGCTCCTCCGCCGGGCTCGGAACTCGCCTCACGCATTGCGATGCGCGCTGCGGGCGAGCAGTTACTTAGCGGCAAGCCCGCCGCACACAAGATGCGTGGGGGATTCCTTCAGCTGCTTCCCCATGGACGCGGGCATCGCGGCTGGCTTTCGACCGCTTAATATTGGCATCATTCTCACCACGCTTTTAATGTTGTCGTAACTGACGTCCCCCGCACTGTTTCGTCCTTTTCCAAACATCTCCACAAGAGATTATGGCGCCGAGTTTTGTAAATAAGTTGCGTTCTAAGGTCCGGAAGACAATCGGCCATGAGGGCGCCGATTCACGCACTCCACAGACGACACCAACCCCGAGCGTTGCGCCGCAGTCTGTCTCGCGTGGAGACAAACCGCAACCTGTGACCTCGCTTACTGTTGCCAATGTCGAGCCGGAGCCCCACGAACCAGCCGCGCCGTCTACCCTCGCAGTTGGCCAACAACCTTCCCCGGCTCCAGTGGCTCTCCAGCCAGTCCTGTCTGCCGGGCAGCCGCCCCCCCTACGAACCACTTCCGACACGGCCAACCCCAGCTTTCCGGGGCGGCTCTGGGCCGACGCCTACGACGCAATCAAAGAGGACGACACGAGGCTGGTGGGCGCGTACGAAATGGTCCTGCATCGCGAGCTCGGAGACGAATCGAGCGCCGCGGACATTCACGAGGGCGAAGACGACCACACGGACGCGGAACTGCCACGAACCCGAATGGTGCAGCTCGTCGAGGCCGGCCTGAAGAAGACAGAAAAAGAGGCCGCCGTGAAATACAAGGTACAAGAGGGAATGCGCGTCGTGTCCTCCGTCAAGGAGTTGGTGGGTACGGCGCTCAAGCACGCTCCCGAGGCCGCTGCAGCCTGGGGCGGCGTTTGCTTACTGCTGCAGGTGAGTTATTCCCCAGAGATGCAGCCATTGTCTGATTGTTGCAGGTGTTCGAAAACCCGATCAAAGAGGCCAGCGCCAATCGCGATGGAATGGCCTACGTTGTCTCGAGGATGGACTGGTACTGGAGCTTGTCGGGTCTTCTCGAAGAGAACCAAGAGAGGGCCACCGGGCTGCGAGGCGAGCTGGAAAAGCACGTTGTTGCCCTCTACAAAGAGTTTCTTTCGTATCAGATGAAGAGCGTTTGCTCGTGCTACCGGAACCGGGTCGCGGTATTTTTCCGCGACGTAGTCGAGTTTGACAACTGGGCTGGCGCCATGCAGTCTATCAAGGATGCCGAGACGGCTGTTCAGCAAGATATCGACAAATACAGCACTCAAGATATTAGAATATCGCTTAACAACATCGCCAAGCAGGCAAAATCTCAGTGCACATACCTTCAAGATATCCACCAAGCAATCCAGGAAAATACGAAGAAGCAGGAAGAGAGGCGGCAAGACGACAAGAACGAAAAATGTCTTATGGACCTGCGGCTGACCGACCCCCGCGATGACAAGCAGCGCATTGAGGACACGAAAGGGGGCCTGTTTCTGGGCGCCTCCAACTGGATCCTCGGCCACCACGACTTCCGGCGATGGCGGGACTCCGAGAACTCCAGGCTACTGTGGATCAAAGGTGATCCGGGCAAGGGTAAGACCATGCTCTTGATTACTATCGTGGATGAGCTGGAGCGGCAGCTGGCACGATCGCAGCAGCCAGCCAGCGCTGCTACGGTGCTCTCCTACTTCTTCTGCCAGGGCACGAACAAGGATCTCAACAACGCCACGGCCGTCCTAAGGGGCCTAGTTTACCTGCTCGGCGTCCAGCACGCACCGCTTGTCTCGCACCTCCGTACAAGTTATGACCTTGCTGGGCCAAAGCTCTTTGAGGATGCAAACAGCTTTTTTGCCTTGTCAAAGGTGTTGGAGAATATGCTTCGCGACAAAAGCCTCGCAGGGGCGTATCTCGTTGTTGACGCGCTCGACGAATGCGTGGCCGATCGGGAGCGGCTTTTAAAGCTCATAGCTCGTCATGCTGCGGCATCACCCCACGTCAAGTGGATTGTTTCAAGCCGCAATAGGCACGAAATCGAGCAGGGTCTCAAGATGGATGGATCGGGAGTGAAACTGGGTCTCGAGATCGCGCAGAACGCTGAGCAGGTGTCTCGTGCCGTCAATGCGTATGTCGATTTTAAGGTATCAGAGCTACAATCTCTGCAGAACGATATTAATCGGAGGAACCGAGTACGAGACATTATGTGCAAGAAGTCAAACGGCACGTTTCTGTGGGTTGCCCTCGTTGCCGAGGAGCTTTACACAGCGAACAGTTGGGAAGTGCTGCAGGTGGTTGAAGAAATGCCGGCGACATTAGAAGAACTTTACGGCCGGATGATGGAGCAGATTCAACAGCTTAAGAGGAGCAACCCGGAGTTTTGTCGACTCGTGCTTTCGACGGTTACCTTGACTTATCGTCCGCTTCATCTCGCTGAACTGGGTGTCGTATCTGGACTACCCCCGGAAATCTCGGGCGATTCGAATGACGTCCGGGGAATTGTATCCCTGTGCGGCTCGTTCCTTACCGTCAAAGATGACTTTGTGTACGTAATTCACCAGTCTGTCAAGGATTACTTGAACGGCAAGGCAAGTGGCACCGTCTTCCCCTCCGGACGCAGCCAAATCCACCACGCTATATTCTCGCGGTCAATCCAAGCCCTATCAACCAGGCCTCTACGACGAAATATCTACGGCTTGCCACGTCTTGGAATGCCGGTGGACGAGGTCAAGACACCAAATCCAGATCCCTTAGCAGGCATACAGTATTCCTGCGTTCATTGGGCCAACCACTTCTGCGACGTCGATCCCAGCGACAGTCACTACCAAGAAAAAGGCGGCCAGGCTGCCGAGATCATCTATCGGTTCATCGGAAGCTATTTCCTATACTGGATGGAGGCCGTAGCTCTCTTGCGAAGCATGTCCGACGGCGTCGCCTCCATTGGAAGGCTCGACGGGTTACTTAAAGTCAGTATTAAAGACTCTTCATCCGGAACTGCGCTGACCGGCATAGGGACAATCTTCCAAGCCTCAACTGTTTGATCTAGTGAAAGATTCACTTCGATTTGCTCTCTACAATAGGCGGGCGATTGAAAACGCTCCGCTTCAGGCTTACGTGTCTGCTCTTCTTTTTAGTCCTTCTGACTGCTTAATACGCAGGATATTTGAGAAGGAAGAGCCTAAATGGATAAGGATAAAGCCGATAGTGGAAGCTGGCTGGAGCCCTTGCATACAAACGCTCGAGGGCCATAGCGGCCGGGTTACATCGGTGGCCTTTTCGGCGGGTAATCATTATATCGTGTCGGGATCACGCGATGAAACAGTAAAGATATGGGAGGCGGCGACGGGCAAATGCAGACAAACGCTCGAGCATGGTAACCAGGTTACATCGGTGGCCTTCTCAGCAGACGGTCATTATATCGTGTCGGGATCGGCCGATGAAACAATAAAGATATGGGAGGCGGCGACGGGCGAATGTATACAAACGCTCGAGGGCCATGGTAACTGGGTCAAATCGGTGGCCGTTTCAGCGGATGGTCGTTATATCGTGTCGGGATCGGGCGATCAAACAATAAAGATATGGGAGGCGGCGACGGGCGAATGTATACGAACGCTCGAAGGCCATGGTAAATGGGTCAAATCGGTGGCCTTCTCAGCGGATGGTCATTATATCGCGTCGGGATCAGACGATGAAACGATAAAAGTATGGGAGGCGGCGACGGGCAAATGCAGACAAACGTTCAAAGGCCATAGTAACGAGGTTGCATCGGTGGCCTTCTCAGCGGATAGTCATTATATCGTGTCGGGATCGGGCGATAAAACAGTAAAGATATGGGAGGCCGCGACGGGCAAATACACACAAACGCTTGAGGGCCATGGTCGCTCGGTTTTATCGGTGGCCTTTTCAGCGGATGGTCATTATATCGCGTCAGGATCACGCGATGAAACAATAAAGATATGGGAGGCGGCGACGGGCAAATGCAGACAAACGCTCGAGGGCCATGGTAACGAGGTTACATCGGTGGCCTTTTCAGCGGATGGTCATTATATCGCGTCCGGAGCGGGCGATAAAACAGTAAAGTTATGGGAGGCGGCGACGGGCAAATGCACACAAACGCTCGAGGGCCATGATAACTGGGTCGCATCGGTAGCTTTCTCAATGGATGGTCTTTATATTGCGTCGGGGTCGGTCGATCAGACAATAAAGATATGGGAGGCGGCGACCAGCGAATGCATACAAACGTTCGAGGGCCATAGCGACCGGGTTACATCGGTGGCATTCTCAGCGGACGGTCATTATATCGCTTCGGGATCACGCGATAAAACAATAAGGGTATGGGAGGTGGCGACGGGCAAATGCACACATACGTCCGAGGTTGACGCTATCGTAACAACAATAGCATTTAACTCTTCGGGCTCGTGCCTGCTTACGGATATTGATTGCATAAAACTGAGTGCAATCGGGGATTCGTCTCGCAGCTCTGAATCGACCGTTTCGTCCGAGGATCAGAGTCTCGCTGAACGTCATGCTCTTACCCAGCCTTGTACCAACGCTCAACAACCACGAAGTGGCAACTACGGCCTAAGTACGGACAGGTGCTGGATTACGTGGAACGGTCAGAACGTGCTATGGCTTCCGGTCGACTATCGGCCTTTATACTCGGCCGTGCCGTGCGTCTCACCAACCTCTGCGTCGTCGCTGACTCCATTAGCAGTAGCGACAATAGCACTTGGCTGTCCGACCGGGGGGATGATCGTGCTTGGGTTATCGGGCTCTGGGCCGGGATTCGTTGTATAGAAAAAAGCCAATCTTACGGTAGCACCCTGGCTTTCTCTTTTTCTTTCTCTTTGTTCTCATAACCCCATTTGAATAAGGGTCGTAGGGGGGCAGTGCGAATCTATACTTTCTCTATCCGCTAGGCCGTCCTGGTGCGTCTATCGCCAAGGTATTTAGTCCAAATCGTTCTACCTTACTTCCCTGTTCACTGGAACCAGCGCTGGGATGTGTCATAGAAAAAAGCTCCCCTTTAGAGCTTCAGTGGTCGTCCGGGGGGCTTCAGTGATCATTCGGAACAACGTTGATTCTTTCCAGAGCCCAGGAGCGCTATACCAGTGGATCACTCACGCCAAGTGGAATCACGGTTTTCTAGTCCCTACCAACCATCAAGAGCTGTGTAGCTGCTTCCTAGTGAGTGTGACAGGATGAGTATTAAGGCCTCAATCTTTGCACAATCCCTGCACCAACTGGGACGGAAGAGAACCCGGTTCTTCGAAAGCACACAGAGTACGCATAGACTCCAAAAAAATGCCAAGTGTAAATGCCGAATCCCGATTCATTCTGGGCGCGGGTTTGTTTGTTGCGATCGTAAAGAGGATACTATCATGCGTAAGGACGTAGCGATGTATAACAAACAGCTTGCTACGCATGAAACCGTGTAGGTGATATGGAGGAGGGGACAAGAGGGTACATTACGGCGAAGGAGCTTAAGTGCTGTGAGTGATACAATGCTGCATGTATTGTTAGGTGGACTGAAGCCTGCCGGGCCTTTTCAATGCATCGTGGGCTCTCGGGGCCAAGTCTATAAGTATTCAAAGATACGTTAAGCCAAAGGTGCGGCTCTGCGATCGCAGCTTCGTAACTATGACCTCGCCTACATCTCGATCCTTTGCGACGATCTTCCCAACTTCATGATGATCCGGCCGAGTTCCTTATAACCCCGCCGTCTGACTGCATGATCCAAGGCATCATGACTCCCGGCTCCCAGTTGTAGCTTATGGCTCCGAAGCAGTCCACGACTCCTGACGGAGCCGTAATCCATGGCCCCTGGTGTTGGCGATGATCAGCTATGTGTCCGGCTCTGACTTCCGTCTGTTACAGTAACTTTCCGAGTTCGAAGGTGACGCTCAACTTCTTTGGTGAAGACTTATATCAAGGCCAGTGCCGAATAACAAAATCGCGCACTTCTGATCACACACATCTGTCATAGGCATTTGACTAGAGGAAACATACTAGCAGCTATACCGCCCACAGAGTCTTCAATACCCCTTGATCCTCCCACATATCAAACTCCAGCGGTCCCGTACCGCTGCCTCAGTTCGGCTCAGTTTGCTAGCAACCCAAGTCCACGGTTTCTTCTGCTTTTACGTACGCCCGCAGACGCTCCTTTTCCCAACTTTGTCCACCGTGTATTCCCTTTGGAATGCTGACTAATCTCTCCAGAAACACCGCCGGTGCTCCTTTGGGTCGATCTCATCATCGCTGGAGGCGCATTCGGTTTTATCCGAACTGGAGTGACCGTCGCCTATTCCGCCACAACGTGAACCCTCATATCTAATAACAGCATGGCTCTTTATACTTCAACCCGAGCTCCCCGCCGTCTGTTCTTCTTGTTGACGTGTTGGGTTTGATCGAGCATGGCATGATATCGCCTCGGATGCTTAAGACATAGACGGGGCTGTGAGAGCGACTCTATGGCTCTCGGATAGTTTCCGTCGCGTAGAGCGTCAGAAAGCTTGAGCTCTTGAAGGAACATAGCTCAGCTATAGAGATCCGTCTGAGAAATGGACTCTGCAGAGATGCCGCAAGCATGGCAGCAATCAGAGGTCCCTTCCCCTACGGCTGGATGATAAGGATAAGAGGCAGGTGAGGATAACGGCGAATCACCAGAGCGTCTAGGCCTGACCCTACTTCGATCTGTCCGAGGCGTGTACCGAAGTTGAGAAGTTGGCTCGCTGCCGCGTCATGGTAATGTACGACGTGAGTTGACCAAAGAGGTGGCAGTCGACTCTCGGTGCCGTGAGGGTAACTGCCTAAGCTCGTACATGCTCTCTGGATTGCGCTCTGGGTGCTGACCGTCTACCGAAGCTAGCGGGTTTCCGTAGCCGATGGCCTATACCGTTTCGTGTGTCGCGGAGGCCACCCATTATGAGATCAAATAGTGTCCAGCCATAGGAGTGGCCTCAAATTTTTCGGCATTATTCAGATTCGATGCCATCCTTGCCATGGATATTGCGGGCGCCAAGGCCACTGGTGTCGTTGCTACTCTCATGGCGCCTTTTCGTCTGTCGAACAGGGCATCCCGCACCTTTCCCGGCAGAAACAGGACAATGGTGCCTGGCGATGCCACTGTCGTCTGCTGAAAGCTATCATCATCATCTTCTTGGTCCTCGCCATCCTCAAAGCCAGTATTCTCAGCGCCCTCAGTTGGATACCCGTTGCCATCAAGATCTGATTGAGGCAGTTGTGTTTGAGCTGTTGTGATGCCGGGTGAACTTGCCGTGGTTTCGGGCATGGTGGCATGTGTTTCACTCCGCTCAGAAGGCTCCAAGATAGCCGTGGCAGGCGTTTTGTCGTACAAATCCTCCGCGGCGTGACTATGTTTTGGTGACATCGTTGACATCGCCATCGCCATCGCCATCGTCGTAACTACTGTAGCTGTCCTCAATGATAATGAGGGGACCTGCTGTTCCTTTAGCGGTCATATGCACGATGTGCCCTTACTAATGGTTCCTCTGATCTCGCTCTTGGTCGCACTGTCCGAACTACCGCAACGATTCTGCAACTTGGCAGCTGACTGCATCCCGGATATGCTGTCTTGAGCATAAGTCTCAGTTTGTAATACAGTAATGGCTGTTCCATTATCTCATGGCCTGAAGATGACAAACCGTCTTGTAAGGGTCCCGTTTCCTAAGATACTTCGCTACTATGGATAATGACAAATGGATTAATGGTCTTTGACGCGTCGTTGCTGCAAGGTTAAGGCGGAGCAGGATGTAATCGATCCAGTATCAATAATTCCAACGTGCGGAAGACGCGCTAAGGACGGCCGTACGGCCCGTTTCTAGGACCTGACCAATAAGTAATTTACGTTTGGTGGTTCCACTACCTGTACTGTATGGCTTGGTGGGTGTCCGTATGCGAGCACGTCGAGCGACATACTGGACAAGATGGGCAATTTATCTGCAAGATTCATTTTCCGGCCCCCATGCAAAGTCTTAATATGTCGTCCGAGGTTAGCTATCTGTCAGACCTGAAAAATGTGAGGCCCCAAATTAGGCGGGACATTATCAGGTCTTAAATCTCACACTATCGTTAAGGCGGATGTAATAGGAACCGGGGCTGCTGGCTTATAGGAAGCAGGAATAACGTAGATATCTGTGCGTAAGCATTATGACAATGCTTTGCCGCGGCGAGCGGCGCAAATTTCACGAACCGGTGGTATGCAATGGGTATCGGTTAGGCAGCCATGGACGCCGGAACTCGGGATGCGTTGTCTCTATGTTCTCACTCGAGTAACTACATACCTGGTACATACCCTTAGTTAATGGGTGTCTTTCAATGATTGGTTTCATATATTGATGAGGCTGCATCCGCAGAGTATATTTGGAGACTGCACAGCAATAAGGACGGTGGGACATGGCGCAGCTTGAGGAGCGGGTGGGGATTGTGAAGCTTCAGGGATTATGTGATCCACTCGAGTGCCGCGGGGCGGGGAAATCAAGGTCAGGAGCGTCTGGGACCCATCATAGTTAGTTTCCAAGCAGGCTAAAATGCGGCTCAAATATCCCTGCTTGGTGGAATAAGTGGGCTCTTTGCGGCTGACATCTGTACTCTACCCCACCTTCGCCCATAACAGAATCACATCAGTTTACATACGAGTACCGTCACTGACAGATCACGATGCGACTAGCCTGCGTTAACGATAATGGAGAGATTGTAGAAGTGGCGGCCGCCCTACAGGAAGATCCCTACGGTGTACGCGGGCTTCTGGCACAGGCTTTCTTCGATTGCCAACAAATCCTACCCGATTCCCTCGATTATCTCCGTGCTGAGCAGGTTATTCGGGAAACCCTTTCCAACTTCCAAGCCGACCAGGAAAAATATGTCAAACATTATATATTTAAAGGCTCTTTAGAGTCACGTATCCAAGAAAGAAGGGCGAAAGTTATTAACCAGTCATTTGAGGTGGGCGGCCCAATTTCCGTACTGGGCGTATATTACGCAACCTTCGAAGTACATCACAACATTCGTAATCGTGAGACCCTGGCTTTTCTAAGCGCCGCTGCGGATGAGACAAGGCTTGACCTTATCAGGCGAGCAAATCATTTCCCCTGCAATCCATCAATTATCGCCTGGTTAAATGGGATATTTGATAGGCTGGATGCCAATGCTCAAGCCCTTGCATGTATCCTCCGATACCTTGGTACTCCTGGGGTACCGAACCTGATATTTCAACGGGCGCGAGAACCAGCAAAGACCTGGGGTCCGGATGGCGAGGTGATTGGAGTAAGATCTCCAATGGTCCAGGTTTTATGCAATGAAACCAGGTTTTCCACGGCGTTATCCAAACTAGGCCAGATCAAGTTCGTTCGATTAACAGAGGACTCGGTGATACTGGACGTCAGCGTGGCGAAGCTCTTGGAAAAGCGCCTCGAGGAACCATTGTGGAAAACAGAAAGCCTGAGAATTGTTTCACATGTCTTCCCTAAGCTGGAAATTGAGCCACAAAGGTGCGATCCTCGCATACAAGCCCTGAATATTACCATACTAATAAGAGCTAGCTATTGGCAGTGCGAGAAACTGTTACCGTCCCTAGAGCGAGTCTTTTCCTATCTGGTTAACTTACAGGATCTCAGTCTGCTTGAGCCAGTATGCCTGGTACAGCTTGCCGAAGCGTCTCTGTCAGCTTCCTATTTCCGCGACTACGCATGCAAAGCTAGGGCTCTCGAAACTGGGTCCCTTGCATTACGTGCCTTAGAGGACAACAACTCGCCCGATAAGGAATTCCTAGCAGCCATGCTTCTTTCCAGGAAAGCATGGTTGGCTTACTTGTACAAGCCATCCAGTGAATGGCTGGGGACAAAGATTATGTTTCCTGTATACGACCATCGAACCAGCGCGTTTTCTATCAACCATACAATCCTCGTGGCAAGAGAATGCGTTAGCTTAAACGCCCTCGCACTCGGTTTCGAGCACTTATCAAACAGCAAACAGGCATGGGAAGGGAGTTGCTCGGCCTTGCAAAAGATCCAAAACGAGAAGGTCCAAATAATGCGGGCAAGGATACTTCGCTTTGAGGGACGCTTCAAGGAAGCATTCGAGGCATTATATTATCTTTCTTTGCAGAAAATCCGGGTCTTTTCGCTGCTTGGAGCCGTCCTCTGCGAGCTCGGCAGATACGATGAGGCGATCGAGAGGCTACAATCCGATCAGGCTAGAGAAACATCGCCAAGGGCTGTCTACCGGCTACAACTAGCGTCTGCCAGTGCTTACATTTTTAGATGCATGCATATTTTCATGGAAACACGGCAAATAGAATGGCAGTCTCTTCGGACAAGTCGGCAGATCTTCCAGGCCCTGGACTCTTCTTCTCCCCACCCGGAAATGCTGTTCGACAAGATCGACCGACTGTCGATCCTTCTTGGCCTTGCAGTAGGCTACCACCTAAACGGCGAGGTGGATGCCGCTTTAGACGCATGGGCTAAGGCTCTCAGCATGTCGAAGTCTTTCCTCACAACTGGTTACACGGACATGATCATCTCGTATTCGGTGAGTGAACTGGAGCTGAGGCGGGGCGCTATTGCACAGGCCGACACGTCAGGGAATTATGCGAGGTCATTGTTTGGGCAGGCCGGGCGACAACACCATTTTATTGGCCTTGGTTCCCTGTGGCCCGACTTACTCGGCCATTGGTACCAGCAACATGGTCGCGACCCGGTTATTCCCCTGGGGAATTGACTCGCCGACGTTGCTATTGACGTGGCGAAAGGCGTACAGATGGTATGGCAGGGGTAAGGGATCTATTCCTGTATGTATAGGATAGCGCCAATTAAAAACATCCACTTGGAGAAACTGGGGCAATGGTACCTGAATACGGTTAGATATTTTACGCTGATTTGGATTTATATCCATATAGGGCGTACGGGCCAGATGCAATTCATATGAACCACAGCATGGCCGGTGGTGGCATGTTGAAGTTGGGGGTTAAGGGTGAAGCAGTCTCGCCTGAGCCCCTAACCTTTCCATCTAGAAACAAGGAGCACACCAATTCTCACATCCACCTGCAGTGGCTGGCAAGGGCAGTCTCCCAAGGAGTCAATCGTCCATGAGCCTCAATGATATCTCCATTGGATACCATCAAATAATTAACAAACACCCAGACATCACATGCGGCCATGGTGGCTTCGGCACGATACGACCTGGCCCTGGCTTAGTATGTTAACGTGCCCTTCACATCTTGGGATTGATTAGCTTGTTTACGGTGAACAACACGTACACGCCCACTATCTGAGTAATCATTAAACAAATACGAATCCATGCCGGAAGAACTGCCATAGCTTTGTTTCGCCTGAAAGGCAAACCATGTCGAGGGAAGGATGGTGCAGCAAACAATTTACCATGTTCATTTTTCGACATCCATGTTTAGGTCATAATATCTCGTCCAAGATTGTTGTCAAGACAGATATAACTGGGCTCCCAGACCAAGACAAGCATGGCACTTTGACCGAACCTACCTTTTATGAGCCTCCAAAATAAAAGCGGGAAGACCTGCGGCCTGGCAGCTATGCCACTAATCAAGGGTTCAAGTCTGTTTGGTCGCCTGGACTTTCCTCGTGCCTCAGTTAAATGATTGATATCCGAACCCTTTCGTCAAGGTGATTAAAGCTAAACTCAAAAACAGTCAGACTCAGCAAAAGCTAAGACTGTTAGCTAAGCCTGGGCCTAGTTGGCTTTGCTACTAGTGGAGACTGCTTTTCGCATTTTTGTTAGACACTGCGTAACCTTGGATTGTGTGCATTGGTTGTTGTATTGATCATGGAGTCCTTTGACCGCGTCGGTCAGGGCTTATACTAGTGGATGTGGCTGGTGCAGTCCCCACCCTGAGCCACAGGTAACCTCCGTGGCGTCCTGTCAAGCTTAGGACCCCTGATATCTAACAATTTTCGGTTACTAAGTTAAGAAATTAATTGTAAATTTGATTATGCTGTTTATATTAAATTTAAAAAATATATTCGAGTTTTTATTTTATTATTATATTATATATGTATTCTTTTTAAATAGAGTTGCAATCAAACGTATTTAATTAATTACGTAATTCGAGAATATAAAATAAAATACTTTTTAACAGTTTTTAATACAAAAATATTTTTTAAATTAAGTGCAATTAAGTCTTAAAAAAATTTGTCAGCTACGCGATTCGAACGCGTGCGACTTTCGTCAATAGAGTTAATCAAATTTTCTTAAATCTATCGCCTTAACCCCTCGGCCAAGCTGACTCTCTGTAAGATGAATGATTTTCCATTTTACTCTTATAAGGGAGACAGAGACCAATCCGGGACTGACAGAGCCTCGGCGCACTCCGCTTCTCCCTAAGTGCTAATGCGCGCTTTGTGCACCTCGCCAAGCGAGGGCGTCCCAGCTGTGGCTAAGGGCTTAAAAAAGAACTACAGCTCCACAAAAACATCCACAAAAACATCAAAACCTCAGAATAGGCCTGACATCGAGTTGATATTATTTGGGCTCGTTCTGCACGCTCTAAAACAAATTTTCGAAGACCTTCCTTAAAGACTTACAACTATAACAACATCAACTTTTTTCTGATAAATTAATAAAAGTACCATTATATACAGCTTTAAAAGGGCATCCTATATATATATATGTAACTTCCTGATCGGAGCTGGTTAGTAAATTCATTAAGAAAATAAGTCGAAATGCTCGGTTTGCACATACCTTCCAACTGGAACGCCCTCATGGCTGCAACGCAACAACAACAATCCGTACGGGCAAATGAATAGCTGTACGGGCTTCCCCCATATTGAGTTACCCTTGGAAGGTCAATGGCAAATGTTGCAACCGGTGGTTGTTGCGTCGCAGCAAGGGGGCGCGTTCCAAACTTGGCTGACCCAAGCTTTCTCATGGCTGCGACGGCGCAACTACCGCGTGCATCATTTCGTCATGGGCCGTGCAAGCGTATTTAATATAGGAGAAGCTCGTCCAGCTATTCTGTTGCCCGTACGGATTGTTGTTGTTACGGATCGCAGCCATAAGGGCGTTCGGGACTTGACTGACCCCAACCTCTCATGGCTGCGACGCAACGACTGTCAGCTAGCCAGGGGTGCGAAGCGCACACCATGTACGGAAAGGCTACCTACTGATCGGCGTTTATATGTTCCGTGGCTAGGCTACTTAAAGCAGCACGCGTGCTATCTCCCTCTGCTGTGATAAGGTCACACAGTAAGCGACAGCGGGGTTCGCGCTTAACTCAAATAGCAGTGTACTCCATAAAACGTCGATATGGTATTACTTGATTAGGTACAAAACTATTATTCCAAAGCTGGACCAAAAATGCTGTTACCGCTTATTGTGCGACCGTATCGCAGTGGAGGAGATAGCACACGCAATTACTATGGTATCAGGCAAAAGTTTAATCACAGTGTCAGGTACCAGTGGGTCACGCTAGTAGCCATGCCATACAAACTAGGTATGGTCTTTACATGGGTCAACCGCAGGTACTTCAGAAGAATTGCAATAAACTAATCCAAGGGAGGCTAGTACCGGTGGGGCTCCTAGCTCACATACCTACAGCGTGATTAAACTTACGCATAACACCATAGTAGCTAATAGCGCAATACAACTGCTGTCCCATCTATCTGACAAAACGCTTACGCTGGCGTCCTTGGCGATGCTTATTTCTATGAACGTGTATCAATTCAATGCGAAGCCTTACGGAGACAAGAAATCTCTTGAACGCATTCTTCTCGTAAGCGGGACTTCGACTTGGAAAAATGGGAGTAAGAGACTCCTCCGGAAATTCGTTACTCTAGGTAGGCAATGGAACGCTAAACGACTTATAGATTCCCTCCGGCCTCCTTCGTAGGGATCGCAGCGCTGTTTAACTGCCTTCCACCACTGTTCGAATTTGGCGTTCTGCTTTTTACGCGTTCCGTAAGTCGCATTTTGAAGTCTTCTCATTTCCTCGTCATGGTGGGTCACCTCGCCCAGCCCTGTAATCCCGAAGAAATAACCCTATAGTAATAGTAACCTCGTAAAACTCCGCCCATTTCCATACAGTGCCGGTGCCCGTATATCTGTAATTGGGCCCACGTCTAGTTTATGATGTCATCGAGTAACCCACAGCCCACGCGGAAGCTGTTCCAAGTTAAGGGATTTAACACTTTCTGTTATATATCTGGAAACCTTCATCTTCCGACGCGGCTTCTCTTACTATTCCATGACATAGTTGATTCATCCTTCCATAACTCTCCTAAGTCTTCCCCTTAAAGTTATATAATGCATAGGAAAGCCGAACTTACGGAAAAGCTTGGTATTCATGGCGCTAGGCGTACTGGGCGGACTAGTGCATGGTGCGTACTGTAGATCGTTCGGCAGTTGGGCAAGGGCTAGCGTTACCGAACCAGATTTGAGCTTTACGGCTAAGGTCGACTGTAGGAAAAGAAGCGCAGCTTTGAGATAAAAGAAACCCTTGTCAGGTGATTCTTCCTCGCCGGCTACTTGTCCCTCGAATTATATATCACGGGAAAACTATCTGTAATGCAAAAGCATGCCAGTAATCGCAGAGTCCTCAAGCATAACGCCGGCTGGATTGTGGGGGTTCGGCCGGGTTGTAGGACGTCGGATTTAGGGTCCACCAGCGCATCGACGATTCGCACTGCTTTGTACACTAAGCGGACCCTTTGTTTCTAAGTAGTATCTTCCTTACTCCTATAGTTGAGCCAAATAACGAAGACCATCAGCGCTGTTAGTATCGAACCTAACTCACTATTTGGCTCCGCCTGCACTATGTAGGAACTGCGTCACTGTGGAGGTTCTTGCAGCAAGAAGCCGCGAGTCCAGCAACTCTACACCTACTACGGAGTATCCCGTAGTCAAGATATCCAACGGTGGAGTAAGGGGATCCAGCGCTAGAAGCAATTACTCGCTCGCGTGCCCCCAGCACACCCAGGATCAGACCATACATGTGCGTGGCGTTATCACCGACAACGCTGGCCCATCAATATTAGGATCCCATGCTTCTAAATACTTTTACGTCAATGCATCTCGGTGGGCTGTCGTCTCCATCACGTCTTATGATCGAAATACCCTTCTGCGCTAAATCCTTGGATACAGCCTGGCTCCTCCCCGAATGCTGCGTGTACTGATACACGCTGGCATCGGGGATTTCGGCGTACATAACTGGAGACTTCCCCACGTTTTGTTCTTTCTCCTCGAACTCTGTTTCTTCTTCCATTCAATTCTGCATTCGTCATTGTTTACTTACCTGGGCGCCCCAGAAAGTTTCCGGACAGCCAAATCTTGACCACTGGGCCAGCTCGAAAGCCGATGTTGCCGGTCGTACTTTGACCCCGCAGCCCTCTGATTATTCAGCATGAGTGGCGGCCCCGAGAAATGGCCAGGCTCTCTGCAGTTGCCGGGTGCAAACGACCACGACGGCGGAGTCAATGGCTCCGGTTCGACCGTTGTCGGCGCTGACTTCGCCCATGGTCGCAATACCATCATAGGACCTACGGTTGACCAAACCATTGCGGCACGTGAGGCGAACAGGGAGAAGAAAGAGGAAGAGACCGGGAAGCGGGAGATTACCGAGGATGAGTGTGAAGGCGAACTGGGTTTCGCTTTCCCCGGCTGGAAGAAATGGTGGATCCTCACCGTCATCTTCTTGGTCCAGACGTCTATGAACTTCAATACCTCGCTGTACTCGAACGGTATCGGGGGCATAAGTGAGGAATTCGGAGTCAGCCTACAAGCAGCCCGTGCTGGCGCCGCCGTGTTCCTCATCACCTACGCTTTCGGATGCGAGCTGTGGGCGCCATGGTCCGAAGAACTTGGTCGAAAGCCCATCCTGCAAGCATCACTATTCCTCGTCAACATATGGACGTTGCCCGTTGCATTGGCTCCCAACTTCGCCTCTGTCATGGTAGGCCGAGCCTTAGGAGGTCTCTCGACGGCAGGAGGTAGTGTGACGCTAGGCATGATTGCCGATATGTACGAGAGTGATCGCCAGCAATATGCGGTGGCCTATATGTGAGTCCTATGACACCACAACCAAGTCGGCGGCATTAGTTAGCAGTGGGGACGGTCCATAAGGAATCCGTGGCTGACAGGACCAACCACGCAGCGTTTTCTCTTCTGTTGGAGGATCAATCCTTGGCCCCATCGTCGGTGGGTTCGTCGAACAGTATCTCCACTGGCGATGGACCATCTGGATTCAGCTGATCTTCGGTGTCGCTGTTCAGCTTCTGCACCTCTTCACCGTTCCAGAGACGCGAACCACGATAATGCTAAATAAGACCGCCCGGAAACGCAGAAAGTCGGGTCAAGATCCCAACGTATACGGTCCCGACGAGATAGAGTCTTTCTGGGATCGCTTCACCTTAAAGGAGTTGATCTACACCTGGCTTAGGCCCTTCCGCATGTTCCTGACGGAACCCATCGTCCTTACTCTGTCTCTCCTGTCCGGATTCTCGGATGCGCTGATCTTCATGTGCATCCAATCTTTTGTCCTCGTGTATGAGCAATGGGGTTTCAACGCCTATCAAGTCGGCCTGTCCTTCATCCCGATCGGTATCGGTTATGTCATCGCCTGGATTCTTTTCATTCCCGCTTTCAAGCGTAACGAGAACGCAAGACAGAGGAAGCCCGATAATGAGCACGCACAGTACGAGTCTCGGCTTAACCTATTGTTGTGGCTTGCGCCCTGTTTGCCGATTGGTCTCATCATCTTTGCTTGGACAAGCTTCGGTCCGCCAATCCACTGGGTTGGCACCATGTTCGGCAGTGCGATTATCGGCATTGCCAATTATGCTATCTACATGGCCACGATAGATTACATGATCTGTGCCTATGGCCCGTACTCTGCCTCTGCGACCGGTGGTAACGGCTGGGCTCGTGATTTCCTCGCTGGCGTCCTGACGGTGCCCGCCACCCCCTTCTACGCCAACATCGGCGCGGAGAAGGAGAGGAATCTAGAGTATGCTTCGACAATATTGTTTTGCATCTCGTTCATCCTTGTCATAGCCGTCTACGTGATCTACTGGAAGGGTCCCGCCTTGCGAAAACGGTCCCCGTTCGCCCAGAGCTTGCGGACAGGAGCTACGGAATTCGAGGGCCACAGACTTAGTGTGTCGAGCCACCAGCCTCGGACTGCCGTTGTGACACGATCTCCGATGAGATACGGCGGTACGTCGCGACACAGCTCGTATAACGCCAGTCGCCAGGCAGAAAGTCGCCTTTCTAGCAGGTATGCGAGCCGCGCGAATAGCGCCGCGAACACGGCCGCGAACAGCCGCGCAAACAGCGTCGACCAGGATCGACTCCGGAACATGGACACGATCACTTCCGTTCCAACACATCAGCTAGGACAATGAGTCATAGAATTCCTCTCGGGTGTCATGGGAGAGACTTTGCACACAATTACTAAGCATACTCATCGTAGGCGGCGTTGATATATATCTTCGTCATTTTTCAGGGAGACGGAAAACGCACAGTAGCCTACCCCCACGCAGTGCATAGCTGGTGTTCACGGACAGTCCCGGAGACCGTTTGTGAGGGCTCGTATGTCGTTACGCTCCCAGCAGCTGAAGGCTCCTATATTTTCGTACAGACTTGAAAGCATTCCACTACCTTTACTAGGATTGGACACTCGCAGGGATTTTGAAAGAGTAGGGTCACCAGGCGGGTTGTATCATCAGGCCTAGTCAGGAATGCATGCACGGTTTTGAATACTTTAGACTCCGTATCGCTTGACCGTGCTGGAGGCTTGTGGACCACATAGTCCTATACACCGAGAGATGGGGGTCTGTCTAGTTACCCCCCTATTATCACTCCTACGATGAATCGCCCAAGTGGAGCGACAACAATTTTCATACAAAATTCCGCTTCATTTCACCCGGATTTTAGAGAATGCCATCGTGAATCCAACCAGTTATGTCCGCTAGGGACTTCCTAGTATCCGTGTGATGGTTCCCAGTGGATGAGGTTGGCGCCGATGTGTCTCTCGCCGAATATACTTACCCTGTACCAATATATGGTCAAAATAGGGGCTATCCCGGGATATCACATGTCCTCTTTACCCAGATCTCCAGCGACCTTTTCATGTTAAAGAGGAGTTCATTAAGGCTGTTCCTGTCTGCGAGTACTCGATGCTGTACTGCACTGTCTTTTGGATTGGCATCTCGCGGGCCCCAGCGACGATACATTCTTCGGACTCTGTGTCGCTCCTAGGGTGGTGGAGGTTGGCTAGATTGACCCGATCGTTGCCAACTATGCATGTCCATCTTGTATCACCTTGGGTTGAAGGTCCTGCGATGCTACTATCCTGCATACTTCCGTTGTCGCGTTCACATGAACTGCGATAAGCTTGCATAAGCTTAGGGAAGAGTTTGACCAGTAGTGGTCTGATCTGCGGAAGACAGGCGCATATGATCGCCACGTTCATCTCAAGGATGGTCCACATGGTGGAGGCGATATCAAATGTTTTGTCGGTGGTCCTGGCCTGGATGTTGATAGTCGTGGTGCGCAGACAGGAGGTAATGACGACACTAGCCAGTGTAAGCTTCGTAGGATGCACGGGAGAACCAGATCGACTTACAAGATACCTAAGGCGAATACGATGGCCAGGCCGGCTTTCTGCAGGCGCGGGATTTGCAGCCCGTAGACGAGGGGCATAGGAATGATGAGAATTATAAAGTCCGTGGAGATGTTAAAGCTAGCGTTTGCGTACCAGAAGCGACCATTGTTGATGCAATGACCCTTGATCGTCTGGTCGAAAGCCTTCTCGATGGGGCTGCATTGGAAAATAGTCGCCGTAATTGTGGCAACGCAAAACATGGCGATGCAAGTCATGACAAATATACAACCCCATCGGAACCATCTGACACCAGTAAAGATCCGAAGGTAAAGCAACAAGATCGAAGCTTTAGTGAGGTTGATACTGGCCTTGTAGGTAATCTGGCATAAATAGAAATACTAGAGAGCCGTTTATTAGCCCCTGAGGCCAATAGGAGATTTCAGGTCCTGGCACGAACCTTCATGGCTTCGTATTTTTCGGAGGGTGTCAAGCCGCGCCAATGTCGGCCATATCCGTGGGAGCATGCCGTTATCATGAGAGCCCCTGATGCCAACGAGAATGCCTAGTGAGTATTAGCATGGGGATTCCGTTACGCGACTTGCCGCAATGACAGAGATCTTTCCTCACCAGCGCCGCTAGTATGATGAAGTCATCCACACCCGGTTTCCCGCTCTTCCGTCTTCGGGACCATAGTCTGATCCCCACGATTACCGGGCAAATGCCGAAGAAGACACCAACCGGGGTGTGTATCATGTAAGCATTGCTAGCATTGGGTGGATTGCTCCCTGTAGAGAAGGTTGCCGATTTGGGTTCCATGGAGCTGGGGTGCAAGTGGTAGCAAGAATGGATGCATAAATTGACAGCAGGGAAGTCGAGAACAATAACCTTTTCTCGGAGGTGTCAGCTATTGTGAGATGCCGGAGAGAACAGGGATTTCCGGTCCTTTTATATTTTCAGGGCTTAGTATGAATGATGCTGACTGGGAAATGCGCAAAGCTAGCGAGCTCTGAGAAGATAACCGACACTACCCTCTTATCGAACTGACTCCGTATAAGCTCGTCTATTGGTTGTATATTCAGCAAGCGATATAGAATCTCTAAGCGACTGAGGAACTCTTAGCCGAAGTCGGTTTAATGGTTTGCGGGTGGCAAACCCGTTACCACAATAACGCTTCCAAAGGAGTTGGTCTTGGCGTATGCGGGCTTCAAGAACACTGTCGGGTGTAAAAAGAAGACAAGGTACCAGGTCTCCCTCTTCTCGTGTAGTATTGAGCTCGGACGCCCTCGGTGGATGAGGATATCAACGCTAGAATGCCTTATGGGAACAGGGCGCTACCTACGATCTCCTGAGATTGGAAAGCGACAACCCGATGGCGTTCTATTCAAGTCAGAACATACGGCGGGGAGAATCACGTGGAGTGTATGGTCATTGTGTCTCGAATACACTGAACAGAAAATTTTGAGTGCGTTGCTTTTTCCTCCCTTCATGCGTCCAACCCAGACACGGCGAGCGGTTTGTGTCACAACGACACACTATGCAGCATTCATGTGCGACTTCCCACGATTGCTTGACATGCCGTCGCTTATGCGCGCCGGGTACGTCAAGTTCAACATCTCTGGAATCTCTGATTATCATTATATTCAAACACCACGCTTTTGGCAGTTCCTTAGAAGTTAAGGCCTGCACGCATCTGAGTCCTCCGCGGTCACGTGCATAAAGTAGGAGCATATCCTGTCAGTGTCGATACTTATCTCGCACTATAATGGGTCTACAAACACAGCTTCCGTGCCTAGGTACTTATAGGTCGCCGAAGGCCAAATGCCGGATAGAATAGCTTCGGCCTAGTCGGCGAACTCCAACCGACCATCGAAGCACGACATACCGTACTTGACCCAAAGTGGTGCTTAAAAATCAGCATGTTTTATTTTCATGGTCTTGGTTTCAAATCTGCTGTACGAGAGACAACCATATCGCGTCTGGTACGGTCAAGCCTGCACGATTGATTAACATGCGCATAAGGACAACTGACTTAAGCTAGCATCTCTGATGGCGCAACCATCCAACAAGACATCTGTTTAAAGGCGACGGAAGAGAAGCTGTCTAGGGCGCTTACGACACTGCTTGCAGCGCATTGAATTGGTGGCAATGAGAAGCTCAGGCTATAGTATCTAAAATGGTTAATAACTTCAAAGTTCCCGACGGTAACAAACCGTTTTGTCTCCCTTCTCGAAATAAGGTGTCTGCCGGGATTTGGTTGACGTCTTCATGGTCCAAGGATAGCTAGCCGGCTACGCAGCGTCTGAGCTGATACTACACCGGTACCTACTTCGGCTAGGACGGGCACAGCGTAACAGCCCGAATCGTCACTAAAATCCAATAACAGCCCGTGGGCCATGGGGATAGCCCGCTATGCGCTTGAGCTCCTCAAATACATTCAAATTGGTTCGACAAGTTGGCTACCATCATGATTCCTTCGGACCAGTAACCAGTATGTGCCGGCTCGATAAGGAGGCGCTAATCATTTACATATCGTGAATACTCTGACAACGAGGTTGCAGCATCGGGGACGGAGGGGTCCGGTCGCCCTTTTGTCAGGCATATACTATGCTGTTGTGGGTAAGTTTTAACACATTGTTAAGTATGTTAGCTGGGAGACCCACTTAGCAATAACCTACACTTGGATTAGGGGTGCAAAAGGGCTGCAATTTTCCGCATGTACCTGCGGGTTGACCCATGTAAATGCTACGCCTAATTTGGTGGCGTGGCTCATAGCGCAGCCCTCTGGTACCTGACAGTGTGTTTAACTATTTGACTGACATCATATAGTGAGTTAGGCTCGATTCCTAACAGCGCTAATGGTCTTCGCTATTGTCAGGCCCCACATTATGGCGGGACACTATTAGATCTCATACCTTTGATTCGTCTCTATGTTTCATCCCCGCGACTGGACCCTCTATGACTTCAACCACCATCATTCCCTGTACGGGACTTGCTAGAGTCGTCGTTAATGAATCCTTGCCGACGCCGGAATGCCCGCCCGGTCCTCTTCCAAAGGAACCCGCTCCGTTGCTTGGTTAAACCGAGTTATAGTGCCGAAGGTTTTGACCTTGATGATTACGAGAACCCAATTGGTGGCTATACCTCTTTACTCAGACACGAAACTCAAGCTTACCAAAATGCATTTCCGTTTCGAAAGCTGAGCTGGTGCTGAGCGACGGCTGAGGAGCCTGGAGTTCGGACGGTGGTGGGCTGAGCCTGGGCTGAGACCGTCATGCTCTAATGGTATTGACTTACTTGCTCTACCTTTTGTCCCGTAGCATAATATCTTGCGCAACTGCTTGGAATTGATCACAAACACGGACGGGCATCCACGTGCATTTTAAGCGAATTCAGATGTCCGCATTCTTGGTGGACCAGACAGCCCAGTTACTGTATCGTGCGGATCGAGCTAGTGCTAGGTGTCAGCTAGCTGGGGGTGCGTCGCGCACCCCATATACGGAAAGGTCACCTGCTGACCGGCACATATATGTTCCGTGGCTGGACTACCTAAAAGCTGAACGTGTGCTACAGCGCACGCAGTTAGTCTAATACAACAACACAACTGATGTCCCCTATGTCCTCGGGTGCCAGAAGCCTACACAATAAGCGGTAGCGGCGAAGACGCTAACCTAAACTAGCAGTACACTCCATAAAACGTTGAATTCTTGCTATTTGAGTGGCTACGAATTTCCTATTTATTCCTCAGCTAAACTGAAAATGTAATTGCCGCTTATTGTGTAGGCTTCTGGCATCCGAGGACATATCCGACACTAGGCCTTGCAGGGCAGCTACGTGAGCTGGATTTTTGGAGTTTAAGGTGGGGTCATTTGCGTATAACTAGCTAGGAGCGGCTGACAACACTCGAAGAACAAGACGGGTTGCCGGATACAACAACAACTGGCCAGTCGCGAGCAAGCTTCGCTGGGGAATACAGTAACTAAGCCGAGGCTGCTTATCTGCTCAGCATCTGACGGAGAGCGAACTGACAGCAGAAGCAACAATTGTTGGTGGGCCGCGTTATCGCGTTATCTACGGAAGACGCTCCGATAGATTTCATACTATCTGATTGGCGGGTTTATCGCGCTTAGTAACCCACGCTTAGAAAACTGTTAGTGTGGTGCCACTTCGCCCTTCGGCTGATAAATCCCATGTTTTTCGCGTTACAAGATACAAGACACAGGGGTATTTCCAGTTAGTTACCTCCACCTCCCCACAAGATTCTTTAAACAGCTAGTATGTAGACTCCCATACATTTTGTATGCAAAAATACCTCCATTAATCCCTCTTCTGTTTCCCACCACTTTCAAAGCAGCGCTTTATCTACCCCACGTCTTAAAGGGCGTTCGGCAGCTGCAATTAACGGCGAAGTTGCCCTGATGTTACTTCCCATACAAATTGTATAAGGAGCTACTATCCTAGCCGTAATTGGGGGAATAATGGGCGGGTGGAGGTAACTAACTGAAAACACCCCCGTAACTTGTACTCTGCTCCTCTGAAGCCTCACTTCAACATGGCCAATCAGGTCTGGAATCAATCACAGTTCCAGGCTTGTTGCGATGCTCGTTAGGGGGGACGTCATTATCGAAGAGTCGGGCTGGCGCCCCGTTAACGATTGCGACGAGGGAGCGCCCCCTATCGTCATTGATTGGTGGCGCAGAGAATCGGTTGGTTGTGAATGGGAACGATAAGGCGTGACGCAACGATCGCCCACTGTCGCTCAGTAAGGAACCACACGCATGATGTAAACCCAGCCCATACCAGCCGCAGCCCCAGTCTAACGACGTCACCCTCCACATCATCTAACGACAACATCCCGAAATCAAGAACACACTCTCCGAACCTCCCAGTGCTAGGTGGCGTGGGAGGTGTTCTTGCTAACCTTGCCTTGATATTTTGACCTATCTACTATGTGAAGCAAGCATCGTTCCTCTAGCAGGGGAGATATTTGAATCTGGAGTTATCACCCTAATTTCAGCTCGAGCATCTTCCGCTGTTTTCCTTTCGACCATAACCAGAGCGGCTGATCAAAACACTATCAGTACATACTATTTCCTCCCAACATGGCGTCTAGCGGATCAGAGAGTGAAGTCAAGGGCGGCCATACGGCCTATGCCGAAAGCGCCTCAGAACAATCTGTGTCGCCGTCACCCACGCGTCGCCGTCGAGGTCGCAAGGGGAAAGGCCGGATGGACCAAATGCAGCAGATGCCAGAGCAGCAGCTCCGACAGCAACAGATGCAGATGCAACAACAACAACAGCAACAAATGCAGTCCCAGCAGGGTGGTGATGGTGGTGGCAAGAGTGACACACTGAAACTGAGATTGGATTTGAACCTGGAGGTCGA
>QJOA01000085.1:0-156867 GCA_004155915.1 Monosporascus sp. CRB-9-2 | reverse complement strand
ATAATAATAATAATAATAATAATAATAATAATAATAATAATAATAATAATAATAATAATAATAATAATAATAATAATAATAATAATAATAATAATAATAATAGTAATAATAATTTTCAATTATAATTAAAAATATTCAAAAGTTTAAAAACTGTAAAAAATTCAAATGTTTTGCGAATACATTATTAATTTTTGTTTATAAAATAATGATATCGCAATGTCCTAATAGTCATAACCTGGGTATTTCTTTCTCACGCTTGCTGTTATTCAAAGGCAACTTACAGTTTGCAATAAACAGTTAGTTCGAATCCAGATTAGATAACGTGCTTTGGGCTGCCA
Source organism: Monosporascus sp. CRB-9-2 (assembly GCA_004155915.1). Classification (NCBI taxonomy): domain Eukaryota; kingdom Fungi; phylum Ascomycota; class Sordariomycetes; order Xylariales; genus Monosporascus; species Monosporascus sp. CRB-9-2. The sequence continues at coordinate 156,529 of QJOA01000085.1, read as the reverse complement.
ATTTACTGCACGGACCAGAGGAGCTAGCTAGCTAGCTCCTGTCGCGTAGCCGCTAATTAAAGTAATTAAGAACGTTTAATTTAATGAATTTATAATATACTTATTTTTGTTTTTTTATTATCGTATTTCAAGCTTTTTGATAAGGTCTTTTATCACACCCGGTTTATATAAATATAGCTTTTTGGAGTACTTTTTATTATGCCGTATTATTAAAGGTATATATATATAATATAAGATCGTATCGTCGTTAACATTATATATAATACCTGGATATCTAATAATACTTAATTTAATATAAAAGAATATATTAATTTATTTTATATTAGAAGTTAATTAATATTAAAACTTTTTAAAACCTTTTAACTTTTCTTTTAACTTTTTTAAACTGTTTTAAAGTTAATTTACTTGTATTTAAAATCAAAATGCGATTAATAATAAAAACGGTAAACGTAAGAGATTATATTTAAAATATTTCGTTTTAATATTTATCACTAAATATATATATATATAAATATAATTATGTTTCTAATAATAATAATAATAGCTGTTAATAAAATACAGCAAAAGAAAAGTTACTTTTTAATTAATTCGCTTTAAATATAAACAGGGCGTAAATACTTCATATCAGATTCGAATCGACGTGTTTTAAAAGAAATTCCGAATATTTTGTTACCAAACCACTAAACTTTTTTTAAAAAAGCTTATACTATTTTGTTATTTATATTCAAAACGGTAACGGTACCTTAAATAAATCAACGTATTTAAATATATTATCGTTATAATAGCGATTAATATAAGGGTAATAATATCAAAAGTTAAGCCTTTAATAAAAAAATCTTTAAATATTATAATTTTTCTTTAAACGGAAATATAAAATTGTCGTTTTAAATCGGATTCGAATTAATGCTTATGAAATAAAGTTGTAAATATCCTGTTATTAAACTATTAAAGCTTTATATTTTAGGAAGGTTACGATTATATTATCATATTTATCCGTAATACGGCGTCAGCTTTAATGCTTTATTATATCTTAGCAATGCTTTCCATTGAAATATTTACGATTAAAAATCTTAATTTATTTATTAACGGCGGAAATAATAACAATAGACCTCTTACCAAGACGTATTTTAAAAGACTTAAGCTTATAATCAAATCTAATAAAATTACGGAAATATTTACGATAACGGTAAGAATTAATAAGATATTTATTAAGGCTTATAATCCGGTTTTCCTTAATTAATTCGTTTTTAACGTTTTTTTTTAATCTTTTATAAAACATATCGACCATAATATCATTTTCGTCGTTTGCGTATCTGGTTTTAACAGTTAAGTTTTTAAATATTATAATATATTTAAACGTTAATCCTTTTTATTATAATTAAAAAAGTTTTTGGATTACGTTTTATTTTTTATCTGGATTAGTAAAATTATTTCGAAATTTATTTTCGAAATTAATATAATATTTAAAAACTTTTTTAGTAATTCTTTTTTATCGAATTTTTTAATTAGCAAATAATTTTGCATAATAAACTTCAACTAATTTGCAACGTTTTTAATAAAGTAAGTTATTATAACAAGGATTTAATTTAACGGATTTTTTAATCCTGAAAACCGGAAATATACTTTAACCTAAATAAAAAATGTTTAAACGTTTCCCTTTTTATCGTAAAATTTGAGCTTTTTGACTTTAATTTTAATAATCGTTATAATCGGTACTTCGGTTTTAAGTTAATTTTTAAATTATTTAATTTTATCTTTAAATCGGGTAACTTTTTCCTAAAATTATTAAGTAACGTTATCCGCAATATTAATCGATATAATAATAATATTAAATATTATTTAAAGTTTAACAGTATTACTAAATAAAAGTTTATAACGTATAACGGTTATAAACTTAATTAATTATTAAACCTAATCGTACGGTTTATATTAATAATAATATCGTAAAAATCTAAATAATAAAAAAATAATTACATTTAATAATAATAAATAACCGTAAATAATTTAGGTAATTAATTATTATTATAAATTAATATTATTTAAGTTATGAAAATAACGAACGTATATATTTTAATTAAGATCCGTTTAAATCCGTTTATCCTTTCGGATTTATACCGTATAAATAAACTGGATCCTTATAAATCCGGAAATCCTTTCGGATCTATACCTCCTAAATGCATAAATCCCTTTAAATCCGGGGATCCACTCGGATCCATATTACGTAATCCAAAGTCTTACGTCGGAAACAATTTTCTCAACCTCCGACCGTCTGCCAATAAGCCAAGCTTGGTTGGTCATAACAGTTATGGATTACCGCTATTACATACCCGGATTTACGTAATATAATATCTTAAATAATTCGAAAAATTATGGAAACGATTAAACTGTAAGATTAACACAAGTTCAGAAAAATGTTAACCTTTTATATATAATTAAGGTTTGCCATTAAGGTTTCCCGTTAAATTTTAATTTTAAAATTTATCTTTAAGATTTATTACGTAAAGGTTAATATCTTTTAAGTTACATTATTAAACCTTACCGAACTAGTTAACGAGTATAACGTTTATTAGGGTCGAAATTTATCGGCAACTACGTATTCGGCTTTAAAATAAGGATTTATAAAACCGAGGTATTAATTTATCCTAACCATGAAACCATTAATTATTTATCGTGTTCGAAGATATTAGGTATAGTATTTATCGTGCAAATTATATCGTATAATAATTTTTTGTATAATTGGCTCATCTTAAAAAATAAGGCTTGAACCTATTCGACCTTATAATAAACCCGTATAAAATAAAAATAAGAAGTTATTTTGCTATAATTATAATATGGATAAATATTTAATAAATAACTGCCGTAAGCTTTTGAAAAAACATAGGCCGAAATAAATGTAAAATTTAAAAAAGAATTAATAACCAAAGTAATAGCTTTGGCAATATTTACGGCAATACCTGCGGCGGTGGACCGGGCAAAGAATAATTTATCCTTAAAGGTCTGGAAGATTTATACAGTTTTAACAGAAACATATTTAGCGTTTATATTAATAAATAATGATTTTAAGACATTATATAATGGTACGATGAAATAATTTAAAAGTTAATTATAATAATTAATATTATTGAAATTATAATGCTTAAATATTTTGAAGTAATAATTATAACAATGAAGTATTTTAAAGTTTTAATAAGTAAAAGGCGTAAAGTAACGGTTATAAATAACTTTAATAAGGCGTTTGAAAAGGTAGCTATAGTAGTTAAATGCCTTCAGGTTATAACGATTAAAAGCCTTAAGTAGTTGTTGTAAGTAATGCTATATTGTTATATATCTATTTATTTATGGGAAATAATAAAAATAGGTTATTTTAAAATTTAAAAACGGATGTTAATAATACAAATAATGTTAAGGACTTTGGGAAAAATTTGGTTTTAAATATTAAAAATAAGCGAATTTATATTGTAATAAGTAAAGAATTTATTATATTTATTGCTGTTGGAATAATAAAATAACCCTTAAAGGGGCCTCGTAAAGAAAATAACGAAATTATAATAAAATATACCTTATATATTAATAATATTTTTAAAAAAAAATTTAAAAGATATATTATAAAAAGGAAGGTTACCTTAATAAAAATATCCTGGTAAACCTTAACGGGTTCCAGTTAATAATAATTAACCTATTTCGGAAAGGTTGTTTTTTATAGCTTTATAGAAAACTAGAACTTATTACTAAGGCCCCAGAATCGATAAAGGATAAAAGATTTTAATAAGGATACGTATTAAGGAAAGTATTTGGCAAATATAATAATGGTAACCTAAAAAAGGTACTTATAAATATTTTTAAGAATAAAAAAGTTTGCATAACGAATAAAGTAAAGCAGAAAATTAATTCTTAATATTACCGTTTTTATTACCTTAAAATAAGATAATAAATTTAGATTATTAAAAGGTTTACGCAAAAAAATTTAGATTTTAATAAAATAAAAGCGCTTTTTTATATAACGTATAACGAAAAAAAATACGGAAAGTTTTATTTACAAACTTATAATAATAAAACTAATACGTAACAAAAGTTATTTAATATAAGATAGGTTTTGTTAAACCGGTTAATAATAAACTAATAATTTTTTTTATAAACAATTTATTACGTTACAAAAAATGTTATTTATTTAAAACTAACAGCGAAATATACTAAAATATATAAGTATATATTATATAAATTAATAAACGTTTAAGAGTAATTATAAGTGAAAAAATATAGATTTTACGTTCAAATGGTAATAAGGAATTCGATATAAGCATAATTCAAATGTTTTACGGAATTAAACGTATTAAATTAATAATCTTTAGGTTTTATAATTAATAAAAAAGGGAATTACGGAAAAGAAATTTAATTTGTGTAGACCGAAAGTCGTATAATTTTAACCCAAATAAAAATCCCGATATATGTTTAAGATTTAATAATAAAAGTTATAACGTATATAACTAATAAAATTAAATAATTTATAATAAAAATAAAATATTAATCAAATACTTTAAAAACGTAGGCGAACTTAAGACGTTATACGAATTTAACAATAATTATTTTCGAATTTTTAGTAATAAATATATATTATTAATTAATGAAAATTATAGAATTGAATTAAAAAGGTTAGCAGCCCGTAAAATAAAAGCTATATTATTAGGTTACTAAAGAAATTTATAATTATAAAGTCTGGTTATTAAAAGGCGGTAAGTTATTTATAATATTATAATTTATAATTTATAAAATTTAAAAAAATTAAGGAAGTTCTTCGACTTAAAAAACATTATTTGATTATTTTTATAGCCCGTATAAAAGTGCTTGAAATATCGTTAAAGATAAAAGGGTATCGGAGTAGAAAATAAAGACGATAACGTTATATCAGAAAACGATACCGATTATAAAATTAAGCAAGTTAAGTATAAGAGGGGACGCCCGAAAAAAATAGTCCTTAAGTTATATACCTTAGAGGCCTTAAAGCAAGCCCTTAAACTAATGCGCGAAATAAAGCTAGCTTTAACCTAAGAGGGCGATGATTATGGCTTATATATCTTCCATTTCGTTCCAGACGTCGACAATGACGACTTTTTTAAAGGCTTCGGAGATGCCGATCGGGTTATCCAGAATATTTACGAGTATTAACAGATGGCCAATATGCTGAAGAATAAGTACGATGGCATTTTTAAGAATTTGGAAAATATTAACCTGGGTAAGTTGTATTATTTACAGGCTTTTATAATAATGGACGTTGGCCCGTTTTTAAAGAAAGCTATAAAGGGTTTAAAATAAAAGATATGGTTTAAAATAATTTTGACGGAAATTAACGAAAATTTTTTACATGAAGTTTTTAAATTTGCGCCTTTTAATAAGAAAGTTTATAAATAATTTTTTAATATTAAATAGATATTAAAAAAAGTTATATATTTATAAAAAAATTAAATAAGTATAAAGTACGTATTTACGTAAAAGGATTTATATAACGCAAAGAAATTTATAATAATGAAATAATAATAAATATCGTAAAAATTAGAAATTAAGGAATATTAATAAATTTAGTTGTTTATTTCAACTAGTATATAGTTTATATTAAGTTTATCGTGAGGTATTTAAATAATAAGACAGAGAAAAATATTTATATAAATTAATTCCTTAGATTAAACAAAATATTTCGATCCGATTTTAAAAAAAATATATAGTTTTTCTTAAAAAGAATTATTAAATTAATGAATTTATTATATAATTTAAATAAGCCGAAACGGTTTAATAAAAGGGAACTAAAGTTTCTTTCATAAAATTAAGATCTTATCTATTAATTTCGGTTAATACGATTTATTATAATCTTTATATTAAATATATTATTATTTTATAAGTTAATAACTTTTTACTTTTTGGCATTAATAAATAATAATTTAAAGACTTTATTAAGAAGTTATTAAAAATAGTTTTATTAAAATATAAATATAGAAGTAATATCCAAATATACAGATTATTTGTTTTTTACCGCTTAATGACGATAAATCAAATTAATCATAATATATAAAAAAGTTATTAAAATTGATTAAATTTAATATAATACGAATGAAATTTATGTCATTTGTTAAGAATTCTTTAAAATACGTTATTAAATATGGACATTGAACTGATAAAAAGAATTTTAAAATGTATAAATTAAAGAAAATAATGTAATTTTTTAAAATATATTAGCAAACCGGATATCACTTTTATAAGCTTAGTTTGGATTAAATATATAAGTAATTTATTATTTAAGTATTAAGGGTATATTATAAAATTATTACGTTTTGTAAGCGGTATAATGAATTTAGTTTTCCGGCATAAAAATTAAAACGAAATTATCGCTATTAAAAATATAATAATTTATATTTATTAAAATTAATAAATATAAACTTTACCCATGATTAAAAATTAATAAGGTTTATTATAAAGTATATATTTTTTATAATTAAAATATTTATATTTGAAGCTTTAAAATTATAAAACGTTATTATAAAATATATTATAAAGGAAAATTATATAAATATGAAATCGGTTATAATAAAAGTAATTAAGATCAAAAAACTTTTAATAAAAGTAAAACTTATATTTATAAACTCTATTTTTATTTTAAAAAATAATATAGATATATTAAAATAAATAAAAGAAACATAAATATTATAAAAAACCTTATATTATAATTATATCTTATTACGTACGGTATAAAGTGCAGGTAAGAAATAATAACTTTTAATACGTAAAAAGTAAAAATAATTCTACCAATAAATTTAAAAAATTATTTAACAAAATACATTTTAAACGATTTGTACGGAATCTGGGATTAAAAAAATACTTAAAAAGTTAAAAAATATTCAAGATTTGGTTAAAACAATTCGAACGTTTTAGCCGCGGTTATTTAACGCAAAAGGGCGTATAGGCAATTAGTGGTTTCAGGTGCTGCAGGTTAGTGGGCTTTATTTAGGCTAGGCAGCAGAATGCTACCTGGGATAACTTTTGTCCACTAATAATTCTTTGTTACCTAATCGTATATGTAAGGGTGATTACTTACGGATTAGATTTAGTCTTTTCTAAAACTTAAAGAACCAACCCAGAGCAATTACGCCAGATTCTTGCATTCGATTATTATAACTGCTGACATTATAGGATTAAGTTTAATGATTAGTTAAGCTTATAACCGTTATACGTTATAAGCTTTTATTTAATAATACCGTTAAACATTAAATAATATTTAATATTATTATAATATCGATTAATATCCCTGATAACGTTATTTAGTAACTTTAGGCAAAAATTACCCGACATAAAAATAAGGTTAAATAATTTAAAAACTAACTGAAGGCCCAAGCATTAATTATAATAACTACCAAAATTAAAGTTAAAAAGCCTAAATTTTATGAAAAAAAAAAAGTTTAAAATTCTTTTAATTTAGGCCAAAATATACCTCCAATTTTTGGGATTAAAAATTTTGCTAAATTAAATCCTTATTATAGCAACCTGGTTTATTAAAAATGCCGTAAATTAATTCGAACTTATGATGCGAAATGATGTGAAAGTTAAAAAAGTTTACTAAAACCGTTTTTAAATATTATGTTGATTACGAAATGAAACTTTAAAATAATTTTATTAATTCGGACGAATTATAAAGCCTAATTTAAAAACTTTTTTAATTTCGATAAAAAAGATTAATATTTAAGTATGCTATAATATTTAAAAGCTTAACTATTAAAGCCGGATACGCAAATAATAAAAATAATATTATAGTCGACATATTTTATAAAGAATTTAAAAAAAACGTTAAGAATAAATTAATTAAAGAAAACCGGATTATGAATTTTGATACATATATTATAAAAACCGTCAAGATTAATAACTGATAATTTAAAAAATAAAAAAAGGATATTCTATGCCGAAACTAAAGTATTGTAAAATTAATTAAGAAAAGAAACGTAATTTAGTTTCGACTTTTACGCAATATATTCAGAATTTATGAAATCAAAAATTATTTAGTTAGAAAGAAGCCTAATTGTTTATTAGAATGGCGGAAAAAAAGGATATTTTATACGATAAGACAAAGGCTAGAAATAATTACGATAATGTATTCCATATTTAAAAAATTAATAGCGGAAAAAATAAAACAGTAAAAAAATAATTAATATAATTCGTATTCTAAGTAATGATAACCTTTTATTAAAAATACCATAAAAATTAAAGGAAATTAAAAAGTTATCTTAAATAATAATTAAGAAGATTACTTTTATTAAGTTAACCTTTATAAAATGGTTTTAAAAGTATAAGAGATGGAAGGAACTTAAAAAATATAGTTTACCATTTTAGTTATAACGACGGCAAAAGAAATAAAAAAATAAAACCATTAGGTAATATTCCACGTTTAAATAAAAATATTTCGAAAATGAGACGAAAATTCGTAGCTAAAAAAGCCCGATCGGTGTGGAAAACTTTACGCCGCTAACTGCAAACGATATCAATCCGGAATATACGAAAATTATAAGGAATATATTATACCACGGATTATGCAAATATAACGATAAAGTTTTATTTTTAATAGTTAAATTGACCATAACGCGAAAAATCAGAAATGGTATTAATATTTGCGAAAAATAACAACCTAGGATAAAATTAATTAATTACTAATATTTAGAAGTTCGATAAAAGAAAAAAAGTTGCTTTATAAAAAACCCTTTTTGTTTCTATAATTAATACGATTATTAACGTAAAAAGGTTGATTCAAAGGATAATAAAAAGATTCTGCCGAAAAATTAGTGATTTATAATTCCAGTTAGCGTTTATTAAAAACTTAAAAAAGCAATATGTTTTTTAAAAAAGAATTTTTATTTTATTTTACGGAAATTAAATTTTAAAATAAAGATATATTATGAAGGAAAACTTCTGAAAATAGGTTGCAAATTTAAAAGTTACGTTACGACAATAAGATAAATACTTATAAGAGTTGCTAAAGCTAGAGGAACAGGTTTTAAAACGAATTATGAATTTCGAAAATAACCTAAAAAAATAAGGTTACTTATAAATAAGGTTTAAGTTAGTAAAGAAAATAAATGTAAATAATAATTCCTTAAAAAAGCTTTATAAGGAATAAAAAGGGTAAAACGAAAATTTATTATAATATAAGCATGAATTAAAAAGAAATAGTATACCGTAATGGGAAATTACAAAGTTATGTAAGGAAATTATATAGCTTTAAAAATAAAAAATAAGTTATAGTTATTATAATAAAATAAAGAAAGTTTTAGGACATCGAAAATATTAAAAATTAAATATTTAATTATGATAAAGGATAAAATAAACGGAAAATCAATTACTTTAAAACTTTTTTCGAAAAAAAGAATAAAATATTGATTTCGATATTATTTTAATAAAGGATTAAGATATGATTTTTAAGTTTTATTAACTAAAGTAATATAATCCAGTTATCGATTAAAAGATTAACCAGGTAAATTTCGTTTTATTTTTTTACATATATGTAAAATATAAACGACGTAAAATGTTAATATTCGATTAATAAGGTTAACAAATATAAACATAAAAATACGATAAAAAGTTTATTACTTAAAAGGACAAAATATATAACAAGCAAACAATATACAAAAAAAAACGGCGCATTTTTAAAATTTTTTAAGCACAATATCGGCAAATAAATAACGAGGTATTATTAAAGCTGAAAAAGTTATTAAAATAAATAATTAAAATATTACCAAAATACTATAAATATAAACGATAGTTCTAAAAAACATTTACAACAAAGCTGCCACCCGATAGCAAATAAAACCAAAAAATAGTTCTTAAAAATAGTAAAACGATTACTTTTTAGCGTAATTATAACCTAAACTAAATAAAATTAAAGGTATTACGTAATTACTTCAAAAGTATGTTATAAAAAAAGATTATATACGACGTTCCAAATTATTAATAAAATATCCAATATTTTTCGTGACTAAAAAAATTAAAATTTACAATTCGTTATCGATAATAAACCGTTTAACGATATTATTATTGAAAATAAAACCTTGTTATTATTAAATACCGAAATGAAGGACTATTAATAGAGAATAAAAGACTTGATATTTTTAAATTTAAAAATCGATATAATTAAATACGAATCAAGCTAGCTAAAGAAAAAAAAAATTTGAAAATAAGTCCGAATTTTTCGAGTAGCTTATTATAACTTTTAAATTTACAAACATATCGATAACTTTTTAGCGAATAATTAACAATATATTACGGCAATATCTTTATATTTTCGTTATATGTTACCTCGACGATAGGCTAATTTATTCGAAAACTAAAAAAAAAAAAAAATTATAAAATATATTCATAAAATGGTATAAACGGTATAAAACGTTAATCGTTTATTTAACACCAAAAAGAGCACCTTCTATATATAAAAGATAAAATATCTAAAATAAACATAACTTATTAAGGTTAAAGAATAAAAAATATTCTTTAAATTGGTTGATTATTATAAAAAATTTCTACGCAATCTTAACAAAATACTTATATTATTAATAAAATTTTACTAAAAAAAAAGTAATTTGAGTAAATATTAATTGTGTACGACTTCAAGCGACCAGTCCTGCTACAAATCAACGTTTCGGATTTTAACTTAAAATTATAATCGCATATCGAAATAATTAAAAAAAACATTTACCTTATTACCTTTTATTTAATAAATTATATAAAACCGAACTAAATTACCTTATATACGACAAACAGTTCTTAATTATTGTTAACGTTCTGAAGGCATTTAAATATTCCTTTAAGGGTAATATGTATTAAATTAAGGTATATACGGCTTATAAAGATATTATATACTTTTTTCCGATAAAAACAGTTAATCGGAGAGTAATTACGATCTTATTTATTATAAAAAGGAAAAAAATAAAAGAAAAAAGTATTTAATCAACGACGTAATTTAAAGGAATTTAAGGTTAAAATATAACAAATAATTTTTCATATAATACTTAAAGAATATTTACAATAATCGCAAATTGCTAGAATAAAAGAGATTGTAGCTAATATATATTAATATATATAGCAATATAACGATAATATGTCCGAAACATAACAAGCGAAAAAAATTTAGGTACCAGAAAAACTTTAAAAAAACCTAATACAAAATATATATAAATATTTAAACATTTATAAAAATTTAAAACGTTTATAACAGATATATTATTTTCCCAAAATAAGATTAACCGTATAAAAAGTAATACGATAATGCGTTATTTACGTTAAAGCAAGAATGGGATAATATAAGTTTTACGGAAAGTTATAACTATTACCATTTATAAAGCAATTATATGATTTTATTATATTTAAATTTATTTCTAAAATTTATATATTAAAAGATTTAGTTATAAAAATATATTACGATAATACTTTCGTAATCGTTACTCGATTTACAAAATTTCCGTATTTTTTACTTTATAATAAAAATACCAATATTAAATAATTTGTATATATTTTCATTAAAAACATTTTAAGTAGTAATAAATCTTTAACGCAAATTATATAAATAAAAGTATAATCTTTGCTTTAAATATGGTTAAAAATTAATAGCTTAATTTAAATTGAATCATAAATTATTTAATATATTTCAACCGTAAATAAACGGATAACCGGGAAGAATTAACTAAACGTGAAAAACGTTTTTACGATACTACTTTAATTAAAAACAAAATAGTCAAATCAAAAAATGATTCATTACATAATTAAGATATAATATTAAGTATTATAAAAATAGTAAAAGGAGACTAATACTCACCAATTTTAACTTCATACCAACAGTTCTTAAAGACCTACATAAAAGATTAATTAACGTTAATTTAATTTTAATATTAAAATAATTAAAATAATTATATATCGAAGTAAAGAGGGAACTTAAATTCGGACGTAATTAACCAAATAAGTATTATAATTAAAAAAGGTTAAAAGGATTAACCTTTTTAAAAAGGAAAATAATTTCCTTAACTACTAAAAATGGTTAAATTAAACAACTTGAAAAAATTTCAATTCTAAATATATTAATTTACGTAAAATTACCAAGAGAATTATGAAAACTAATTATAAATTAAAGTTATTATCTCAATTTAAGCTTTATTTAATTTTCTATATTTCCTTTTTTATATTAAGAGTAAATACGATTAAAATTAATATAGGGCGAAAGGAAAAAGTTAAAAAAAACGTACCAGTTTATAACGCAAAGAAAATACTGGATATACGGAAATACAGCGGATTTATTTCGTACTTAATTAAGTAAAAACATTACTTAGATTCCGAAAATACTTAAAAATTTGCAAAAGAATTTATAAACGTTTAACGCCGTTTAAATTCTCTTTATTAATAATACTGAAAGCGTTAAAATTAAACAGATTCCAATTTGCGTTATTTCATAGTGCTTCATTAATTCATTAAAGTTTTAAATTAATCGATTATTCCGTAATCTGAACGATTTATGTAATTTACGTAACCGTTTCGGCTTTTAATTTTTTTTAATTTTTTTAATTCGTTTAAAAACTGAAACCTACGATTTAATCTTTCGATATTTTTAATCCGAAAGAATTCTCGTTATAAACGTAATCGTTAAAAACAAACGATAATTTTATTTATTTCTTCTTATAATTTAAATCAGCGTTTTTTAACTAAAATCTTTTTCTCGTTTTATACCTTCTTATTTTTAAATTATATTAACTAAAGAATTAAAGATTACGAGCGTATTATCGCAATTCCGTTTTTTAAAAATATAGTTTTTATAACGAACCGCGTTCTTTATTATAAGGTCTTTTTCCTTATTTTGAAAAACCGAAAAATAAGGTATAATTTTAAAACTTTATTATTTAATAAAGAATTTTAAAAATTTATGTTTTCTTTTTCGTTTAAAACGTTTGCAAAATATTTTCTTTTAATCCGGTTAAGTATAACAAAAAAAATTATCTTAAAAATAATATATAAAAAAGGAAGTTAATTATTAAGTAAACGTAATAAATAATTAATTCTTAAAATCAAAAATCCTAAGAAAGACAAAATCGTATTGTAATTAACCAAACTTAGGTTATTAATAAACCGTTAGAAATTAAATTAGTTATTTCTAATATAAGGCTTTAAATTACGTAATATAAATCCGGTAAAATCCTCGGATCTAATAAGATTAATATATTTAGAAAATATAAATCCGAAAAGGTTTCCGAATGTATACGAATCCAGTTTATTTATACGATATAAATCCGAAAAAATAAATGGATTTAAACGAATCCTGACTAAGATATATACGTTCGTTATTTACATAGCTTAAATAATATCATGTTATAATTACAATTTGGTTACTCAAATTACGGCCGGTTATTTGTTATTTTTAAACGTGATTATTTTTTTATTGCTTAGACTTTTACGATACCACTGCTAACATAAACCGTACGACTAGGTTTAATAATTGGTTAAGCCCATAGCCGTCGCGAAATGAGTGTATATATAAAAACCGGGATCCGTCTGGATCCGTTGGATCACTCCGGATTCAATCTTCCTAATTGCATAGCTCCGTCTGGATATGTTAGGTCATTCCGGATCCATTCCTCCTAACTGCATGGCTCTGTCTGGATTCGTTGGACCACCTCGGATCCATGTCACGTGACCTACTCTAGGCCTCCAGAGTTTCTGAGACCCCGCTCCGACCGTGCCTTCAGCTAGTGGGGGGTTTGAGTCGTAACAGTAACGAACGTTTATAAAAAGTCCGTTTATTTATGACCTTTAAAATTTTTCCTATAACATCTTCGAAATTAATAACGAAATTTACGTTGTTTAATAAAGAAATTATCACGCTAAACGGTTATTAAACATACCGTAAATACAAAAATAAAAGAATGTTATAATTTTACGAATTAAATAAATTTATATCAATTTTTAATAATATAATTATTATAGCCGTTAATCATAAAATATTTTATATATAAATATTAATATATTTGGTATAAAAGATAAATATATTCCGTAACCGATCTTATTTAATTTCGGTATTAATATAACTATGTAAAAATATTATAAAATATTGATTTTTATATTAATTTTCCTTTAGTAAGACAAAATCTTTATTATTATACGTTGTGACTTTGTGTCGGCGTCAGCTTGTATATAGCTAGATACCTAATAAACTGACCTTGCACGTAGTAAACTTTAAAGGTAAAGCCTAACGGCAAACCTTAAATACATATAAACGGCTCTCATCTTTTCAAACTTTTACCACTTTTACGGTTTGATCGGTCTTATAATTAAAAGAAAGATTTCAATACGATATTTTTAATATAGCGTATTATAATATACGTTAAGGTTAATTAAGCGTTAAATTTTGCTAAACGGCTAAATGGTTTAAAAGGCGTTTAAATCGAAAACTCGATTATTAAAAATATTATATAAAAATCTAGAAATATTCCGGAAATAATTTAAATTTATTCGAATTATAATTACGAAATACGATATTTTAACAGAAAATATTTCCAACTTTAACGACACAAGCTTTTTAATAAGACTTATTATAATATCAAGTATAGTAACTATAAATACTAAAAAAGATAAAACTCTCAAACAAATATAAAAGAAGTTAAAAATAAATTATAATTATATAAGTTTTTAAATCGTAAAATTTAGCTTTATTTATTATTCTTATTTTAGTATAAGGAAATTACATGAATTTCTATTATTAAACGTCTTTGTTATTAGCCGATTAAAAATTAAATATTGGTTATAATAGCTGCAAATAAATGAATTGAATTTAAAATAAATTTAATATTTAAATAAGTATATATAAACGCATATTAAAGAATTAAAGAACTTTTTATTTTATTTTCGACGGTTACGAAAATTATTATTCGATAAAATTCGAAAAGCATTACCCTAATAACGGCATTATTGCATGTTATATACTTGCTTACTTTTTAATAAGTTTTAACCTTTTAACGTCCGTTATTTCTTTGTATTAAAAAACGCGCGTATTTATTTTATATCGAAAACTTTGTATAATATTATTATCTTTATATTATATACTCTTTTTTTTTTTTTTTTTTTTTTTTTAGTTTTTACAACGTATTCGAAGCTGTTATAACGGTCGATAATATTAAATCCGGCTCTGTAAAAGCTGGGTTTATTTTATTAGATTTCAGTAACGTTTTTCTCCTATTAAAGATTGCTTTGATTATGTTTATATTATCGCATTTTGCGTTTACTACCACCGGTTTCAATTATTATTTACTTCGAAAACTTTCAAAAGTACTAGAAATTAATAAATCAAACCGTTATTTATAAAGATAAATGAAAAATTACTAAAATGGCTCGCCAATAGAAGATATTAAGTTAAAGTATTTTTATCATATAAAATGTTAAAACTTAAACTCTTTATTAATTAAAGGCACAATCGGAACGAAATCTCAAGGCTCCAAAGGCCTAACGAAAATCATATAACATTATCCGGAATGATTTAAGGAATTGGAACGAAGTAATCTAATTAAGCGAAAATTATCCGAAATAATGTAACAAATTAAAACGGGACAATATAATTAAGGAAAAGTTATCCAAAATATTTTGACGGAACAAAGTAGTTCCAGGTTTTTATAAATATATACTTATTTCAAGTTTAATTTAAATGATTTTAACTTATAATATAACTTAATTAGCTAAATTACCTGTTATAATATCCTATTATTAAACAAAACTAAACACTTTTATTAATTATTTAGACTTTTACGATATAATTATTAATATAAATCTATACGTTTAAATTTAACAATTAATTAACGTATTTAACAGTTATACGTTATATTCTTTTACTTAATAATACCGTCAAACTCTAAAATCATACGTAATACGGTTAAAATATTAAAATCTTAACCTACCATTTAATAACTTAAAAATAAAATTAAAAAATTTATAAGTCATCTTAAAAATCGAACGAAAACTAGTACCAGCACCAAAATTAAACCTAAAAAGCCTGAACTTTATAAAAACGAAAGCAATATCCAAACTATGCTTACCTAAGCTTACATTTATCGTAAATTCGAAAGAATTATTAATAAAAACGATAAAATCCTAACGGTTCCGGCGTTTCTTATAAGAAAAATCTATTAAATATATTTAAATTTATTATATCTAATTACACAAAAAATGGGAAAATCAAAATAAAAAAGATTAAACTAAAAATATTTATACTTATTATATTAATTTCGAAAATATATTAAAAGCGAATTTTCGTAACCTAAATTAAAAGCGAAAAATAACATGAAACATAATTAAACTAAGTTAAAAAAACTCACATTTAAATACGTAATTACTTTTAAAAACATTATAACTAAAATCGTATAAAGAAATATTAACAATAACAACTTGAATGATAATTTTTGTAAAAGGGGAAAAAAAACAACCTGAAAAACAAAATTGTTAAATTAATATTAATTAATTACCTTTAATAAATATATTATGAAAACCCTAAAAACCGACAACTAATAATATAAATAATAACAAAAACAACAAAAATAATTCATTTCTATATCCGAATTTTTTAAAATTAACTAAATTAAAAAATATAATCCGCCTTTTACTTTGTACAAAATACTGCCAAAACCTAGCAAATAAAAATAACTTAATAATAAAGTTATGCTTTAATTAAATGTTACAATTCTAATAAAATTAATTTTTTTCCAGAATTAATATAAGGCCCCTAAAATATAACGGCAAAGAGATTACACGCCAATTCCCGAAAAAGGACGATAAAAACCCAATAATAATAATATTAAAACGCTTAATATAATAAAATAAAAAAAGATTATAACCGCTTATCCGAAATCCAAAGAAGTTAAAAAAAGGCTAAAATGATTTTTTAAAGACTAACTATTCGCTAATGTACCAGTATGGCAGGATTTATTATTATCTAATAATTATGATATCATAAAGGTTAAAAAGCTTATACCTAAAAAAATACTCTTTAAAATTAACAAAAAAACGAAAGAATTATAAATAATTAAAATTAAACGTATGAATTAAGGATTACCAAAGTGAGAATAAGGCCTTATACTGAAGAAAGCCAGATTAATATAATACATTTGCTATAATTTAATATAAAAATAACAAGATTATATTTAATAACGAAGTATTTATATATAATACCAAGGATTTGACTCTCAGAATTAAATTAAAAAAGACGTTAAAAACTAAGAATAATACTAACATCTTCGTACTACAGCTATATAAAACACTATTAACACAATTAACATCCTTACCGCCTAAGATAATGAATTAGAAAAAGAAAAATATTTCGAACAAACTTTTATATGTTATAAGGAATAATATAACTATAAAGTTCAAACTAACTAAATATACTAATCTGTTATAAACGCCACTATAAAAACGGTTAATAATCTACGCTTCTAGTTGTCGTTTATTAAACACATTAATAAAAAGATTAAAAAGAAATTTAATAACGAAAAACAATATAATGCAATACAACGCTTATATAAGAGATATTACTCAGATAAATCGGAATTTATTAAACAAACATTTAAGTTTTAAATCTTTAACTTATACACTTAATTATAAGGTTAAAAGATTAATAAAAACAATTATAAACTATAAATTAATAATATTAAAAACGCCTTTAAATGTTCGCAAATAATTCTTAAAAACGCCTTTTTATGAAAAAAAACCGTATAACAATAAAAGTGGAAGGAAACTGTATGAATCTTTTAAAATGGTTTTATAAATAACGAAAAAAAAAAATGTAAATACCTTTTATTATTATTAAAATATAAATGAAAAAAGAACTAATGCATTATATTAATAAATTATAAAACCGACCTGAATTATTTTAAACCTAAAATCATTAATATATTACGTTTACTATATAAGGAAAATACCAATTTGACGATTTTAAAAGCTTAAAAAGTTAAGAAGATATTTATAATAACGGATAAATTAACCGTAGAATGAGTTATTTTAAAATATAAATTTGAAAATGAAAATAAATTATTAATTTCGATATTATTTTAATATAGAATTATGAAGTTATGCTTAAAAAATTAATTATATTAATATAACCCTATGATCAAGTAAAAAACGAACCTAGTAAAATCTGTTTTAAACCTTATTAACAAAAAAGACTTAAATCCAAAGTTTCCCATTTAATTAATGAAAAGAATAATAAATATTTCCATAAAAACATACAAATACCTTCTTACTTAAAGAATTAAGATATATATAAGCGAAAGGACGTAATAGATATATATATAACGCATTACTATGATCATTAAAGTGCGTTTATACGAAATAAACGATAATTTAGAGAATTAACCCCGGGATAAAACAAAATTAATAAAAATATTATTACACTGTTATAAACACGAATGTTGAAAAAAAAATCAATCGAAATAAAATTATTAAAACATAACCAATCAAATTATAACTTTTTATTCTATTTACAACTTTAATAATTAAAGCTTATACGTATTATAGAAATACTTAAAAGATAATTTACGGAAAAGAGAATTAACGTTATAAATATTTTTTAAGATATTTTATATTTTTTGTAACGAAAAGAATCGGGAAATAACCCTTAAATATCGATTATAGATAATTAAATAATATTACGGTTAAAAGCTATAGTTTATTATTTTAAATTACCGAAATAAGGAATAGATTATGCGCAACTACATAGTTTCTAAGGTTAAACTTATAAAAAATATAATTTAATACGTACTAAATTCGGAAAAAGAAATTAAAAACTAAAAATAAGTTATTTAAATATTTAATACTATTATTCGAATTTATTAACGTACTTAAGATTCTTTAACGTATAATTAATTATATATTTTTTAAATACCTTAATAATTTTGTTATTTATTACTGGAACGATATTTCTATTTATTTCATTTCCGAAAACGAATACGAAACATATATTTATAGCATGGTTTAAAAACTTTAAAACGTGAATTTTTTTAATAAACGCAGGAAACAACGAATTTTATAAATATAAAGTACCTTACTTAAAATAAATTATTACTTCGGGATATATTGACAAAAGTCCTAAAAGAATGACGGTATTTAAAAAATAACAAATATTTATTATTATTACCGAAATATAAACTTTTTAGAGATTCGTTAATTTTTATAAAACATTTCCCCGAAACTTTAATAAAATCGTTAGCTTTTTATCTAACCTTATTAAAAAAAATTAATTAACGGAACAAGTAAAAAAAGCATTTTAGTAACTACGTATTTATTCATAAACTAGTATTGATTATGTACGATCTTGGTTACCTTTTTAAGCTAAAAACCGATACCTTAAACTATATATTAAGCATAACAATCGCATACCTAAATAATTAAGGTAATTTATATTCTAATTCTTTTTTTATAAATTAAGAAAAGCTAAATTAAATTCCGTTATAACCGTTAAAAAGTTTCTAATTATCGTTAACGTTTTTAAAGAATTTCGTTATTATTTTAAAAAACCTTATACCAGGTTAATGTATATACCGATTATAAAGATCTTATACAGTTTATTATTATCTAAAAAATAACAAACCGGCAATTCCGTTATAATAAATATGTTTTCGTAATTGAAACTTAGTATTATTTATTTAAAAGATAGAAAACCGAAAAAGTAAATACGTTTAACTAATACCCAAATCCTTTTAAAAAAATCTACAAAATATTTAATTAAATATTTAATTTAATTATAAAAAACATTTGAAATTGTAAGAAATTATTATTATAAAAAACGTGAGCTCCGATTTCTTTTAATAAATCTAATATTTAATAATAATTTATTGAAAAAATAAGGAATTAATAAATTATACGCAGTAAAAGAACATAAAAACAAATTAATACATAACGTATATAAATATTAATTATATAAGTATTTAAAGATTTATAAAACGATAAAATATATCTACCAAACGTGTTATTTTGTTAAAAAGAAATCAATACACAAGAATTTATAAAATAAAACTATTTATATAATAAGGTAAAAGCTCGAAAATATAAACTTAATGAAAAATTATAATTATTACTTATAACGGTTTAGTTATAATATTTAATTATTTCTAACTTTATTATTAAATTCTTACATTTAAAAAAGTAAAAACGGATATATATTATGATGATATTTTCGTAATCGGCGACCGATTTATAAAGTTTTTTACTTTTTACCTTTTAACGAAAATACAAACGTAAGATAATTTACGAACGTTTTTTTTAAAAATAAATTAATAATATATATAAACTGCTTATAAAAATTACATTAGATAAAGATATCACATTTATATGACGGCTATAGGCTTAACCAATTAGTAAACCTAGTCGTACGGTTTATATAAGTAATGGTATGGTGGAAATTTAAGCAATAAAATAATAATTACGTTTAAAAATATTAGATAACCGTAGGTAATTAAGGTAAGGAAATTATGATTATAAACTGGTATTTTTTAAGCTACAGAAATAATATATGTATATATATTTGTTTTGGTTCGAAGTATTTAGACTGGCTGGATTTATTTATAGTAATCGAGTTTCGGCAAGCCCATCGAAATATTTCTTTGCTTAATTAGTTGAATATGCTAAGCCTTATTTTTTTTTTAAAAATAGGTCGAACCCGTTACGTAAATTAAACCTTTTATCGGAAATGTTTATATATTTTTTAATCGTTTAGTAATAAATTAAAATCTTAAATTATAATATGATCTTTTTTTTTTATTTTTTTGCCTTTAAAAATTCATTTATTTATCGTATCGATTAAGAAATAATTCTTTCCATTATTATTTGTTTTATAATTTAATTATTATATTTAGTTAAATTAAACAGTAATAATTTTGTTATAAAAATAATAGCGTTTTAATTCTACCGGAACTAATTAACCGTTTTTAGTTTTGGTATATTTTTTAATTCTTTTTGCTTTTGTTGCAAGTTCGAAATCGAGATTTGTAAAGCTTATTTTAATTTTGGAAAATGTTTTTATTATATTAGGCATATTAATTTCTGTAATTCTTTTTAGTTTTTTCGAATTAAAATATCGGAAATTAATAGATAAAAAGAACCTATTAAAACTTTAGAAACGTTTTGTCGAAAACGAACTATTTAAAGTTTAATAATAATTTAACGAATTATTTGGTTGTTTAGGCCGGTTACTGAATAAAAATAAAATTATTAAAAGAACGCAAGATCGAAATATTACGTCGGAAAATTTGGGGTACGAAAGCCAGAAAAAGATTTAAGCGTTTGGAACGGGAATAAGGATAATTAAAAGCCGAAATAGCTGTAGCCGTATAAACTATCCTTTTTGTTAATTGGTTTAATAGGACGGATTAGATACCGTTAGGTAACATAAATTAAGATTTTAATTTTAGCGATTCCGGCGTTGTTGGTAAAAGTTTTTTAAATGGCGTTACACGTTTACAAGGTTTTTTGCGGGTTTTTAAGTATTTTCGAAGTTTGGGTAATCGTTTTATATAATTAGGTATTGGATAAATCCGTTTTATTTCCGTATATTTAATATTGTTTTTGTTTCGTAAATCCTTACGTTTTTTATAATTTTTGTTTTCTTTTTATATTAATTTTAATCGTATTTATTGTTAATTCGAATAAGAAAATATAGAAAATTGAGTAAATTTATTTTTCGATAGCAATTTTAATTCGGAATTATTTTTAAAAAATAGTTAAAGAATTTTATATGGATTAATATATTTAAAGCTAAGTTTTTTATTCGGTTGCTAAATACGGATATTTTTAGTAGTGAAGTCAATCATTTCCCTTTTTAAAAACGTATTTTTCTTTTTTTAGGTATAAGATTTGCTTATTTAATTACCTCTAATTTTAAGCTTTGCTTTTACTTCCGTATATAATTGTTTTAGTTATTTTAATATTAAAATTGTTTTACCGTTAATTAGGTTTTTATAAAACCTTTTGTACATTTTTGTATCAAATTTAAATTAGTAATTATTGCTATCGTTTTAATATTTTTAAAATAGCTTGCATTATAAATTATTTGCATAATTGGTAATTCTTCGATTTAGTTATTTTATTCGTAATTAATATAATAACGTCCTATACTACCTCACCGAATACACCACCTTACTCGGTAACTTTTAATACATTCCAATTACCTAACTTTAATTGTCCATTTCTTAATAACAATAATATAAAACGGTTTATAAAAAACGTACGGATAAACCTAATTATTTAAGTTAAAAAACGAAAATCAAAATTTAATTATGCAATACTTAGTTTTATATATAAAGTATCTTAATTTACCTTAAATAAATAATATCCCGGCAAATTTTGTCGAACCGATATTATCTTAAATTTCCGAAATTTGAAGCCGACCGAAAACAAAATCGATTATTGACCGAATTTTTAATTTAGATATATAAATATTTTCTGGCCGGCTTTAGTATATTAAAGATATAACTAATATATTACCAGCCTAACGCGTTACGGATCGCGTTAAAATTAGCTAAGCGTTAGAATTTATTAAACGGCAAAAAGATTTTAACCGCGTTTAAATCGAAAGATTAATTATTAACGGAGTTTATCCGAAAATTTAAAAATATTTCGTAAATAGTTCGAACTTATTGTGGTTATAATCGTAAAATACGGCATTATAAAAAAAGATATTTATAATTTCGATAAAACTAGATTTTTAATTAAAGTTTTTTATGGTAACGGGTATAATAATTATTAATGCCGAAAAATATAAAAGATTTAAATAAACGCATTAAGGAAATAAAAAATAACTTTTAATTATTTAAATTATTAATTTTTAAGTTTAAATTATATTGTTATTTATTATTATAACAAGGAAAATATATTTTATGTTTCAGCACCCCAATAACTTATTATTAACCGATTAAAAAATCGTATTAATTAATAATAACTAGATAATAAATAAATTAAATTTAAAATATATTTAATATTTTAATAAATATATTAGGTCGCGTACGAAAAATCCGAAACGTTTTTTTACTTTTAACGGTTACGAAAGTTATTATTCGATAAAACTCGAAAAATATTACGTTAATAATAATATTATTACGCTTTATATAGCCGTTTATTTTTCGTATCGGTTTTAATCTTTTGACGTATTTTATTTTTTTATTTTAAAACGTATTTATTTACGGTATATCGAAAACCTAATACGATGTTATTATACCTATATTGTTAAGGAAGATTTTTTTTGTCGGCTTTTACGATACGTTCCAAGTTATTATAATGTTCGATAACATTAAATCTGGATTCGTAAAAATTAATTTTGTTTTATTCGATTTTAATACCGTTTTTTAGTTATACTTACGCCGATTATTTGCCCGTTAACCTTCACCGGTTTTATTTTACCCTTTCCGAAAATTTTAAAAAATATTTATAAAATAACAAAATAAGAATGATATTTATAAAAAAAATTAAAAGTTATTAAGGTAATTTGTTAATAAAAATACTTAAATCGGTTAATTTTATAACAAAAGGTTATATATTACTGTTATATAAAGCTGTTCTTTTCCGGGAAGAAAACGGTTAATTATGTAAAACGAATTATATTTTAAGTAAACGTTATAAAATTTAAAATAAACGTTTTTAAAATAGAGGAATATTTATTATATAAAAAAAAGCTTTTTTGGCCTAAAAAGACAAAGGTAATAAAAAAGATATACTTAATAATAACTAAAAAAAGTTATCGTAAAAGGGTTAAATTTAAGGAACAGAAATTTAACGTTTGCGGTAAACCTGGACATAATACGCGTACTTATAACAAAGTTATAAATACGTTTAACGAAAGAAAATCCGATTAATTTGAATTAATGCAATATGTTATTGTTAAGTTATTTGAAGTTGTTGCTGCGGAGTGTTGAAAACGATTCGGTGAGGTGGTGCATCCGGTAAGGTGGTATGGGACGTTATTGTAAATATGTTTTTATCGTTTAATTCGTTTTTTCCATTTATTTGTTTATTTTCAGTTTAAATATGTTAAATAATTTATAATTTAATCTAAGTTAAATTATTAATTTTTGTTAAAGCTTTAAATTAAAGTTGTAACGGTTATAAGTTTAACCAATTATTAAACCTAGTCGTACGGTTTATGTTAGCAATAATATCGTAAAAAATTAAGCCATAAGATAATAATTACGTCTGGTAATAATAGATAACCGTAGGTAATCTGGGTAAGGAATTATTATTACAAGCTGGTATTATCTAAACTATGGAAATAATAAGCGTATATATATTTATCTTCCCTCGATATATTCGAATTGGCTCGACTTATCCATAACGGTTAAGTTTTGTTAAGCCCGTCGAACCCGTCGAACTATTTCCTTTATTCGATTAACTCGAAGCGTCAAGTTTTATTTTCTCTATTAAATTTATCAAGCCGGTTACGTAAAATAAGACCCTTTATTAGAAATATTTATATATTTTTCGATCGTTCAGTAATAAGCCAACCTCTTAGGTTTTAATACGATTTCCTTTTTCTAGGATTTTTACCCTTAAAAATTAATTTATTTATCGTATTATTTAGTAAATAAATTTCTTTTTTATTTTTATTTTATCTTATAACTTAATTATTATTCTTAATCGAATTAAAAAGTAGCAAGTTCGTTATAAACGTAATAACGCTTTAGTTTTATCGAAACCAATTCATTTTTCTAGTTTTAATATATCTTTTTAACTTTTCTTAGGTTCGCTATAAGTTTAAAAACGAAAATGATAAAGTTTATTTTTATTCCGAAAAATATTCTTATTATTTAAAATTTATTAATGCTATAATTTTTGACGTTTTTCCGAATTAAAATATGGAAAGTTAATAAATAAATAGAAATTAATTAAAGTTTCAAAACCGTGTTCTCGAAAAGGAATTATTTAAAGGTTAACAGTACTTTAACAAATTATTTGGTTGTTCAACCCAGTTACGGAATTAAAACAAGTTAATATAACGGTATAAAAGCAAAATATTACGTCGGAAAATTTAAAGTACGCAGGTAATAAAGGAATTTAAGCGTGAAAACGGAAAAAAAGGTAATTAAAAGCCGACATAGCTATATTTACGGAGGTAACCCTTTTTCCTAATTAGTTTAGTAGGATAAATTAGGTAACTTTAAATAATATAAACTGGAATATTAACTTCCACGGCTTTAACGTTATTAATAAAATTTTTCTAAAAGGCGTTAAACGTTTATAAGGTGTTTCGCAGGTTTTACGGTATTTTTAAATTTAAATAAATTTTCTATTTAATTAGGTACTAGGTAAATCCGGTTTGTTTCCGTATATCCAATATTTTCTTTACTTTATAAATTAATAGGTTTTTTATAACTTTTTCCTTTCAGCTTATATTAACTTTAATGCTATTTGTTGCTAATTCAAAAAAAGAAATAAAGAATTGGTTAAAATTTAATTTTCGGTAATAACTTTAATTCGTAATTAATTTTTAAAATATTTTTACTAATTTTATAGAAACCATTATATTTAAAAACGAAGTTTTTGTTAAATCGTTTAATTTAAATATCTTTACTGGTTAAATAAACCATTTTCCCTTTCGAAAGATTTAACTTTTTGAACCTTTTTTAATTATAAAACTTTTTTTTTAACTACGTATGAATTTAAATTTTATATTTATTTCCGAATATAAATATTCGAATTATTTTAATGTTAGGGATTAAAATATGATAATATTGAAGAAGATAAAGAACTAGAACTAGAATATAGAAATCGGCGAGCCGGCTAGCTATATATGGGCCCGCCAAGCATAGCTAGCTATATATGTGGGTCTGCCAAGCCAATAAAGTTTGGAGCACCACATAATCCCTAACATTTAATATCAAAATTATTTTAACGTTAATTAAACTTTTATAAAGATATTCATAAACTTTTAATATAAAACCAAAATTAATACTTACTAATATCGTTTTAATGCTTTTATAATAACTAATGTTATAAGCTAATTATATAATTGGTAACTTTTCGACCTAATTATTTTGCTCGTAATTAACGTAATATCGTAAATACGATTTTAACGTTCAATTAAATTTTTTGGTTTATTCGTTTATTTACGGTTTAAATACGTTAAATAATTTATAATATAAGCAAAGTTAAGTTATCAAACTTTGCCAGAATTTTGAAATAAAAGCTATACCTTATTTAATAGAATTTTACTTAAAAGGCCGGAAGTACTTAATATGTACTTAAAGAAAATATATACAAATTATTTTATAGCGGTATTTTCGTTATAAAGTAAAAAATAAAAAACATTCAGAAATCGACTAAAGATTACGAAAATGTTATCGTAATATATTATTATAATTAAATCTTTTAATATAAAAAGTTTAATAATAAAGTTAAATATAATGAAATCTTATAATCGTTTTACGATTAATAATAATTATTACTTTTCGTAAAGCTTATATATTTATATTTTCACCTTGATAAAAATATCGCATTATCGTAATATTTTTATACGGTTAATTTTAGTTTAAAAAAATAATATATCCGTTATAAACGTTTTAAGATTATATAAATATTTATATATATCTCTTATCAGCTTCTTTTAAAATTCTTTTGGGACTTAAATTTTATTTATTCGTTACCTTTCGAATAAGTTATTATTATATTACCATATACGTTAATATATATCAGTTAAAATTCTTTTTGCCGCAGTAATTCGTTATTCTTACAAATATCTTTCGGGTATTATATTAAGAATTGTTTATTATACTTTAACCTTAAATTCCTTAACATTAGGTTATTTATTAAAATGTTTATTTTGTTATTTTTGATTTTTTACGATAAATAATAACATAATCGAATATAAAAAATTATTTTACATAATGTAATTATCTTCCGATTGGTTCTTGTATCGTAAAAAAATATATAATATTCTTATAATCCGTATAAACTTTAATTTCGTATATATTACCCTTAAAATAATCTTTAAATTCCTTAAAAGCTTTAACAATAGCTAAAAATTTCTTATCGTATATAAAGTAGTTCAACTTAATTTTATATAACTTATAAAAATAAAAAATTATAAAATCAAATTTTTTTAACTCGTTTCGATATCCAATTATTATTTTTAAGGCGTAATCCGAAACGTTGGCTTTTAGCTTAATTAGTTATTTTAAGTTGTACATAATTTAATAATTAAAGCATTTTTAATTTGCTAAAAGATTTCTTAAATTTTTGATATTTATTCGAATTATTTTTCCTTTTTGGTAAGTTTTATTAATAATATAATTATTCCGCTAAAATTACGTATAAATCTTTATAATAATTAATCAATTTAAAAATTACTTATATCTTTTTAAAGTTGATAAGTTATACCTATCTTGTAATTCTTATAAACTTTATAAAGTTTTTTATAATATATTTAAAAATAATAATATATTCTAAATATTTCATTTTTTATATATAAAAGGTACTTTTCCCGACGTTAATTAAAATATTAACATTTTATAACGTTTATAGGATTTATTAAACAAATTATATATCGTAAAATAACATATAACGAAAATGTTTAAATATTTTCGTAATACGTAATGAATTATTTGCTAAAAAGTTGCCGGTACGTTCGTAAGTTCAAAGGGTATAATAAAATATCCGAAATATTGGTACTTGATTTTAAAAGTTACATTTTATTTATGACTTCGCTTAATTTATATTTAATTATACCTTTTTTTAAAGTTTAAACATATAAATTATTTTATGCCGTATAAACGATCCTTTATTTTAATAATTAATTGTAATAAGGTTCTATCTCTAATAATAAGAGTGTTAAACTGTTTATAATCGTCGACAAGTTATAATTTCTTATTTTTCCTTAATACGAAAATTATTAAATATTTTTAAATAATTTAAACTGTTATATATAACTTTTTCTTAACTAATTTTTAAAGTAATTAGGAAATATCTTTAATTTTGTTTAATACAGAGTATAAATAATAAAAAAGTACTTATTTAATCATTTTTAAAGATTATTTCGAAATTTTATTAGTTATAAAATAATAAATTTGTTTAAAATTGTTTTTAAAATAATTTCTTATATTTATAATATTTCGGTAATATTTTAATTATTTATTTTGGTAACTTTTTAAACTTTAATAATAAGTTATCATTTATTTACCGCAATCTTGGTTTAAGATTTATAAAAATATGCCGTATTCTTTTGCTATGCCCTTTACTTATTACATATTTTATCGCTTTAAGTATTAAAGTTTTTAGCGTATTTTTAAACTTATATTTGTTAACTTTATTAATCGAATATTAAAATATATATCGTTTATTTCTTACGTATCGGTAAAGAATAAAATGAAATTAATTTAACTAATCCTTTAATTAATAACTGGATTATACTGCTTTAACCATAATAATCCGAAATTTATATCGTGATTTCTTATGAAAATATTATTAAAATTAATAATTTAATTTCTTTTCGATAAAGGTCTTAAAGTAATTAATCTTATATTTAACTTATCCATTACCGTAATTAAATATTTAAGCTTCGTTATTCTCGCTTTGATAATATTTTATTTTATTTCATTTTATAATAATTCTAACTTATTTTTTACATTTAAAGAAATATAATTTTCCATATAATTTTATAATTTATTATTACGGTATACTATTTCTTTTTAATTCGTATTTATATTTTAAGTAACTTTTTTCATAATGTTTTCATTGCGGATAAAGTCTTATGAAGGTATTATTATTTATTTGCGTTTCTTTTTATCAGTTTCAACATTTTATATAAATAACGTTAGAGTTTTAAACTATTTTCGAATTTGATAAATTATTGTAAAAATTATATCTTTAACTTTTGAAGTTATTATTAGTGTTTATCTTATTATCGTAACGTGGCTTTTAAATTAATAATTTATTTTTAAAAAGATTCCTTACTAATATACTTTAATTCTGAGATTTTATTTCCCTAAAAAAAAGTAATTAAATTTTTTCTTAAAAGGGGTATTATTTAATTAAACTTTCCATTAATATTAACTAAAATTATAAGTCCCTAATTTCTTTTTGGTTATATTTTTTATTATTCTTTAGATTAATTCCTTTCACGTTTCATACTTATATTAATCATAATAATAAAAAGAGGTTTTTATAAAATACCTTCTTTTAGTTGATTTTTAAATGTTATTAATGAATCGATTTCGTATTAAGTTATTATTTTTTGCAGGTATCGGTATTATTTTTAATTTTTCGGATTATCGTTTATTTAATTATTAATATTAAAACCTTAGCGTTATATTCGTATAATCCGTTCTCTAATATACTTTTTAAAATTTGTATATAATTTATATTAATATCGTTTATAATTAACGGTATAAAACTTGCCGTACCGGCTGGCGTTTTTTAACTATAAATTTTCGTTTTATTTTTAATATTTGTTTTGTTTAAGTATCGGATATTAATTTACTGTTTTTTATCGTTATTATAATTAAAAAAAAAGAATTATATTCTTTAAATTCTTTTCCCTTTCTATACTTTTAAACTTACTTTATAAACGTTAACTTTATAAAGATAATTCTTTTAATTATTATTTAAAATAAATTTTGAGTTTTCTTTAATTCTTTTTTATTTTTAATAAAAGGTCATAATTATTTCGGTTATGAATTATGTAAATTCTTTTTTATCGTTACTTTCCTTCCTGTATTAACCTTTAAAAGCTAGAATTTATTATCGTAATTATTTTTAACTTTTATATTATCGTATAATACATTCTCATTTTTCATAATTATAAGAAATAATTAAACCTGTTTTTGATTAAATAATGATAAATTTAATAAATTTTAAATAAATTTTATAAAAGTTAAATATAAATACTTTTTTTGAATCAGTTTTAGAATAATTTAATTTCGGCATAAAATATACCCTTTTTTCTTATTGTTTTTCAAATTATCCGTTATCGATTCTTACGACTGCGGTAATATATTTATTAAAATTTTGTAACTCGGTTGTCTTTAATTAATTCGTTTTTAACCTTTTTTTCACCTTTTACAAAATATATTAATTATAATATTGTTTTTTTCGCTTCCGTACCCGGCCTTAACGGCTAAGTCTTTAAATATTATAATATATTTAAATATTAATTCATTTTACTATAATTAAAAGAATATTTAGATTCCGTTTCATTTTTTATCCAAATTAACAAAATTATTTCGGAATTTACTTTTAAACTTAATATAATATTCGAAAGCTTTTTTAATAATCTTTTCTTTATTGAATTTTTTAATTTGCAAATAAATTCGTATAATAAATTCGAATTAATTTACACCTTTTTTAATAAAATAAACTACCATAACAAAAATTTAATTTAGTAAATTTTTTCATTTTAATAATTAGAAATATCTTTTAATTTAAATAAAAATTATTAAACCTTTTATTTTATCGTAAGGTTTAAACTTTATAATTTTAATGTTAATAATCGTTATAATTAATACTTTAATTTTAAGTTAACTTCTAAATTATTTAACTTTTAATTAAAATTATTAAATAACGTTAACCGAAATATTAATTAATATAATAATAATATTAAATATTATTTAAAGTTTAACGACATTAATAATCAAAAATTTATAACGTATAATAATTATAAACTTAATTAATTTTTAAACTTGATTATACTGTTTATATTAATAATAATATCGTAAAAATATAGATAATAAAGTAATAATTATATTTAATAATAATAAATGACCCTAAATAATACAAATAATTAATTCTTATTTTAAACTGATATTATTTTAATTATAAAAATATTTAACGTATATATATTTATTTTGGCTTAATATATTCGAATTAGCTTAATCTATTTATAACAGTCGAATCTCGTTAAGCCCGTCAAGCGCGTCGAGCTACTTCTCTTATTCAACTAGCTCGAAGCGCCAAGCTCCATTTTCTCTACTAAACCTATCAAGCCGGTTACGTAAGCCAAGACCCTTTATGGGAAATGTCCACACATTCTCCGACCGTCTGGCAATGGGCCATGTTTTTAGGTTATAACAAAAGTTATATTTTTATTTAATATAATTTCCGTTAAGAATTCGTAAATATTTTAAATATATTGCAGGAAAATATATACAAGTTATTTTATATTAATATTTTTATTATAACGCGAAATTTAAAAAAAATTCATAAATTAATTAACGATTACGAAATTATTATCGTAATATATTTTTATAACTAGATTTTTTAATATAAAATTTTTTTTAATAAAATCAAATATAATGGATATTTATAATTATTTAATAAGTAGTAATAATTTTCCGTAATGTTTATATTATTAGATTTTTGTTTGGATATAAATATTATATTAGGTTATTCTTTTATTATGGTTAATTCTAATTTTAGAAAATTATATATCCGTTATAGATATTTTAAACTTTTATAAGGTTTTAAATACTTATATAAATAATATGTCTATATATTTTATATTAAGTTTTTAAAAGATTGTTTAATTCCTGAATTTTATTTATTCGTTATTTTAGGTAGGCTATTATTATATTATTATATACGTTAATATATATTAGTTAAGATCCTTCTTATGGTAAAAATCTATCGTTATAATAAATATTTTTCGAATATTATATCGAAAATTATTTGTTATATTTTGATTTAAAATTTCTTTAAGTTATGTCGTTTGTTAAATTCGTTTATTTTGTTATGTTTATTTTTTGCGATAAATAATAACATCATCGTATTTAAAAAGATATTTTTCGTAACGTAATTATTCTCATATTAATTCTTATACCGTAAAAACATTGATAATATTTTTGTAATCCGTATATATTTTAATTTGATATATATTATTTTTAAGATAATATTTAAATTTTTAAACAACCTTAACGCGGAAAAGGAATTTTTTTGTTATATATAAGGTAATTTAGTTTCATTTTATATAATTTATAAAAATAAAAGGTAATACAGTACAAGTTTTTAAAATCGTTTTAAGATTTAATCACCATTTTTAAAACGTAATTCGAAACGTTAGTTTTTAACTTAATTGGTTACTTTAAGTGATATATAATTAATAATAATTTATTAATTAAGGCTTTTTTAATTTCGTAAAAAGTTTTCATTTTTTCGGTATTTATTTACATTAAGTTTTATTCATAAATTTTATTAATGGTATAATTATTTTGCTAAAATTGCGTATAAATCTTTGATTATAATTAATGAATTTAAGGGCTTAAAATCTTCGTTTATAGCGCTAATAAACTAGCTACCATATTATATTTCGCTAACCGTAATACTATTTTAAGCTTATTCCCTTCCTTACTGGCCTAACTATTAATAAATAAAATACCATATTTTCTACGTCGATACGTAACGACAAAAAATAACGCGTCCCAAACCAAACCCAAAATTAAGACCTAAACCAATCAATATCAAAACTAAATATTTATTAAAAAAATTACCTATTAATTAACTAACGTTTGAAACGACTTATATTAATTAAAGATAAAATTAAAAATACAAAAAACAAAGTGCCTTTTTAAAGCCTAAACCAAAATATAAAAAATGACGAAAACCTTAAAAAACAGCAAAGAATAACGTACCGCAGAACGAAACCGAATCCGTAAAAATAAAAAGTTTATTAAACCAAAACCAAAACAATAATTATTTAAAAACCGATCTCGATAAATAATTAATGAACGAAATAGTTAACGACAATTAAAATATTTAAAAAAAATCTTTAAAAATTTCGTAACGAAATCGTTCACTTTTAAACCAAAAAAAATTTTTATTCCCTTATTCCTTCCGACGACGCCGACCGCCCTTACCAAGAAAATATAATTAATAACGCTTCCGGTAATATTAATACGTTTCGTTTTATTAATATAATAACATAATTCGTTTTCCGCAAGTTTATAGGAAATAATAGTACAAATTTTAATTATAACCGAAAAAAAAGTTTACGTTGACGACTTAATCAAATTTAGCAGTAATAAAACCAAATTTAACGTTTAAAGCAGTAAAATCGTAAATAAATTCGAAATAAATAAAATAATTTTTCGGAACGAAAAAAATTTGTATAATTTACTTGATAAACTTTTTGGAAAAAAAAACCAAACAAGTAATTAAAATTCGTTATTGATCGATTACGGAATCTTTTTTTTGTATAACCGAAATAATTTAAATATTAAAATTATTATATTACGATCCGAATAAAGTTTTTATTACTAAAAAAAACCTTCCGTACTTTCGCTTTTAAACCCGGCAAATATTAAAATATTTACGATTTTATTTTTAAGTTTAACCCTTTCGCTTAAATAATTAAAATTACCAAAAACGAATAAAAATAAATTTTATAAAAATATATCCTTTTAAACTTTAACCTACGTTTTTTTAAGGATAACCGCAACTTTAACGTTATTTACGAAAAGGTTTATAACTACGTTATTATAACCGTTTATAACAACTAGTTCGCTTATAAAAAATGCTAACAAAAACGTAAACCTTAATTATACGACCCGAATAATAATAAACCGAAAAATAAAATAAAAATTTCTGTTCGAATAATAATTCCGGCAAATCGAAAACTTTAAGTAATCCTGGCAAACCTTTATTAAAAGCCGAAAAAAAGATTTATTAAAAAGTTAATACGTATTTTAATTATAGCAAAACGGAATAACGTCCTATACAAGCTCGCGAGCCAAACAAGTTCGCGAGCCGTTTTTTGGCACCTTATAATAACAAACTTAAATTACTTAACCATAACATATTAAATTAATCTTAATTAATCGAATACTTTTTTGCTAACTATATTTACAGCTTTTTTCCAAACGTATATATTATATTAAAGCTTATTACGGATATTATGTTGCCATTTTTTCTTCCTAATCTGCCCGTAACCGACCAGCGCTTAATACGTCCAAGTTAATATTACCCCCATTTCGTATTAAGCAAAGCCGAACGATTAAAAAATTATTATTAACCGAATCCTTAACCCAAATATGCGAACATTTCTTATCCGGCTTTTATACGTTAAAGATATATGTCGGGAAACGTATTAAAAAACGTATTAAAATGCGCGTTACGGGGCATTTCGTAAGGCGCGTCGGTATATAACGGGGCGTATAGCAGGACGTATGGCAGGGCGTATAGCAGGGCATATCGAACTTAATCTGGCAACAACTCGATACCTACGTAATTAAATGAATAAAATAAACGTTTCCAATCAAAAAAAATACTTACTAAAAAAAATAAACAAAATCTTTTGGCCGGTAAAAAGGTAATAGTAACAGAAAGCTGCTGGCAGCTGCTAAAAGTTGTCGATCGCATATAGGTTGGGAAAAAGAAATAATAACATAACATCCGTAACAAGCTTTGATATAATATGTACGTTTGGAAAAAAGTTGTAAATACAGTTAGCAAAAAAATATTCGATTAATTAAAATTAATTTGATATGTTATGGTTAAGTAATTTAAATTTGTTGTTACAAGGTGCCAAAAAACGGCTCGCGAACTTGTTTAGCTCGGGAGCTTGTGTAAAACGTTATAAAAATAATAATTACCTTAATAAAAAAAATCCCTATAATAAAAACAATAAATAATTCGTTTAATTTTAATAAATCGGAAAAAAAAAATAAAACCAACGGAAACCTTTTCGTTAATCCTTTTTATATTAATAATAACGGTAATAAATAACTTTAAAAAACGCAAAACTTTTATTAAAATTATGTAAATCTAAATAAATAAAATTAATTTACGTATTACTGCTTTTTATAATACCGGAACATAAATTTAATTTTTCGTTAACTCTTTTTTCGCTAAGTAAAGAAAAAACGCTTATAAATTTATATTACACGGCTATAAAAATTAATTTAATTATAAAATTACCAGAAATAACCCGCCGGCTGAAAAAAAGCTTAAATAATTATAACAATCGAAATTAACGGATAATGTTTTCTTAATTAGGTTTTCTAAATTATAAATATTAAATACGATATTTTTATCGATTTTAATTAAATAAAACAACATAACATATTATTAAATTACAAAAACAAAAATATTATTTAGCCTAATAACCTTTTAAATTTTGTTAAGTTCTTACCAGCAATTAAATTCCTAACACGATATTTGTTAAACGGGTATATTAACCTTAAAGTTTAAAAAAACGTTTACTACCGTAACCATATTATAAAAAAGGCCGATAAATAATACTAAAATTTTTAACCTTTATAGAAAAAACCCGAAAACGATTTTACCTTAATACCCCTACTTATTATTCCGTTAAATATAATAAACTAAAAACATGTACAGGACGTATATAATACCAAACCGATTATTTCCGTTATAAATATTGTTAAAAATAATATAATTATTGCCTCGTTAACGAATAATTAAAAAATTAACTTCCGTACAAAATAAGAAAATAAATTTTTATTATGTTAAAAAATTATTCCCTTTAAAAATAAAAAGTTAAACGTTATAACGATAACCGTTTTGCAAAAATGGAAAATATATAACGGTTAAAAATTTCCCTTTCTCGGAAATAAAAATCAGGAATATATAAAACGAATCCGGAAATTTTTGCTAAAATTTTTCGCTTACTTAAAAGGATTTCTTTCGAAAAAAAAAATTTAATACTTCCCCAAATTTCCGACCCGGCCATAATATAATTTTAAAATTCGATCGGCCTATACCCATTTTAAAACCCTTAACTTAACGGACGTCCGGTGAATACCTTCCGTTAAAAAAATAATAAATAAATTATTAAAAATAAATTTTACCGAACTATATATAGAAAAAGATATTACCTTAATTTTATTTGCCTTAAAACCAGATTTATTAAAACGCCGGTTTTATACCGATTATCGTTAAAAAACCAATATTTAAAAAATCGCTTAATTTTAACCCTTTTATTTAACGGTATTGTATTTAATTATCGAAACGTTAAACGTTTTACCTAAATCGATATTATATAAACGTTCTATAAACTTCGTATCGTTGTTAAATCGGAATGCTTAATAATACTTAATACCTATTAAAAAACTTTTTAATAAAAACTATTTTTATTTAAACTTAAAATAAGATTTATTTAATAATATTCGTTTATTAATACCTGATTATATAAATTTTTCAATTATTACGTAAACGCGCACGTTAACGACCTATTAATTTATTCCGGCCTTAAAAAGAAATATTAAAACTATTACGAAAAAATTATTTACCGGTTATATAAAGTTAACCTTTAAAAAAATATTAAAAGATTCCGGTTTAACATTAAGATTATTAATTTTTTTAATATCGTTATAAGAATAAGGGTAAATACTTTTATCGATTTAATTAAAATTAAGGTAATTTAAAAATAAAAATTTAAAAACCTTAATAACCATACCGTAATCCGTTTATTTATAAAGTTTTCTAATTACGTACGAATATTTTGTTACTATAAAAATAATATAATTAAATTATTAAACTATTTATTAAAGAAAATTGTTTTTTTCATAATAAAACCCGAACAAGAAAAGGTTTTTCAAAAAACTAAATAGTTTATTTGCAAAATCTTAATTTTAGCTTTTTTTTTAACCTAATCGACTGACCAAAAAAGGATAATCGCATTTTGTAACGTAATTAAAGATATAATTTAATAATAATAAGAAATTAACGAATAAAAATTTATAAAATATTTTTCGAAAATTATAACCTTAACATAAAAAATATATTTTATTTAAAACCGAAAATTATTTTTTATAATCTAAATCTTTAAGCATTATGATTTTAAACTTCAAAATAAAAATCTTTATTATTACCGATTATTAAACCTTATTATATTTTATAAACAAACGCGTTCTTTTTACGCATTAAATCCGATAAACTAACTTTTTTTTTAACTTCGATATTACTTTTTAATATCAACCTAATAAAGAAAATGTCCCCGCGGATACCTTATGACGAAAAACGATAAATTTACTTATAATTAAAGCCCGAAAAAAAAATTTAAACCTTAATACCGCCAAAACAACTAAACCTTTTTATTATTATTATTAACGAAATACCGATTAAGGTACGAATCGCAAATATCCCGTAAGGTATTAACCTAATTAACTTTATCCGTTACGAAAACGAAATATAAAATTTAAACAAAAAAAAATATATGAATAATACCTAAAAAAAATAATTAACGGCCGTATTTACCTCTGTACCGTAGTTATCCGTAAAACTTACGTACCAAAATATTCGTAAATTTTAATTAAAACAAAATAATTAAAATATTAATACGAAAATAAATCTGGCCTTAACTTAAGCAAAATATTTAACAATATATCCGAAACTATTATAAATACCGTCGGAATAAAACGCTTCAAAATAAAACCTTAAAACCTTTTTATTTTTTTCTTATTCCGAATAATATTTAAAATTAGGTTATCGTCGACGGAAAAAGTATGCTAAAAAACCGTTACGGTTATAACTATATATAAACGTTTATCGACAAACTTAACAAAATTATAATAATTTTACTAAATAAAATAATTAATACCGCCGAAACCTTAACTAACCGATATTAACGATATTTATATCGTTTTTAAAATACCCGCTGTTTAAATTAACAATAACGTAAAATAATTTACTTCTTAATTTATAATTAAATTAAACGAATTTACCGGTATAAAATATCGTTATAAAAACGCTTTATACCCCAAACTTAAATAATTATTAAATTTATAAATTAAAACCTAAATTAACGTTTACGTTTTTATATCGATAAATACCAAAATAATTAAATCGTATATATACCGTCATTAAACTTTACGCATAATTTATTATAATATTCGTTAATTAATATAATCCCGTTAAAAGTTATATCAAATAAAAATATCCGGATTTTACATTATTAAATTTAAATATAATAAAAGTAAAAATTACACCAATTTAATAAATATTAATAATTATTAAATAAATTAAAAACGTAAAAAGTTTAAAAGGTATAAGTTAAGAAAAAACGTTACCTAACCGACTTTAAAATCGGCGACAAAGTTTTCTTGCGTAAAAAGGGTTTCGTAATATAAATATTAATTACTTACTTAAACTTATAATAAATAAAGCCTTTTAAAGTTATAAAAAAACGTAAACGGAATTTCATTTTCGATTTATTGCCGAATTATAAAATAATTAACTTATTTTATATTAATGGATTACATAAAGCCGGCGACAACCCATTACTTTAATAAACCTAAATATTACCGTTATTGCAAATAATTAACAAAAAACTAAAATTTAAAATAAAATAAATTAAACAATTAAAATTTAATAAGCACCATAAAAAGCTATAATATTAGGCCAAATAAAAAAGTTACGATCTCGACGAAATATGCAATTCCGTAACCAACTTTAAAAACGCCCCGATTATAATAAAACGGTTTTATATAAAATATCCTAAAATATTTAAATTATTGGCTTAACTATAAAAATAAATACGCGTAACGGTTAGCGACGAAATTAACGAAAACCATCCCGATAATAATAAAGCCGCGAAAATAAGAACCGAATTAACAAGAAAAATACGGTACTTATAACTAACAAAAGTTTATATACATTTTTCGGTCGTAAAAAAGTTTTTAGAAAGAAATAATATAACGGTAGCTACCAGGATCAAACCGTAAGGCTGGTAACCGTTACATAAGGTTAATAGCTGCCATATAAACTAGCTACCTGCTATATAAAAAGTAGGGATATTTGTAGATTTTTACGCATTTTGCAACTTTACTTTTTTTTCCTTTTTTTCTTTAACTTAAAATTTTCGTTTATAGCGCTAATAAATTAGCTACTATGTTATATCTCGCTGGCCATAATAGTATGGACATCTCCGATAAAGGGTCTTGGCTTACGTAACCGGCTCGACGGGTTTAGGGGAGAAAATGAGGCTTAGCACGTCGAGCCAGTCGAATAAGGAAGTGGCTCGACGGGCTCGACGAAACTCGACCACTAGATGGATCGAACCAATCCAAATATTTCGATTAAAATATATATGTATACGATTATTATTTCTATAATTTATTTTATATTAATTTATAATTATAATTTAAATACTTAAATTATTAAAATTAAAATTATAATTTTTTAATATTAATAACAGAGTTTTAAAGGATATTAAATGGCTTTAACTTTAAAACATAATAAAACACGATAAACAACGTTATAAACATTTCTAAGCGTTAAAAAATATATTAATTACTTTAAAGCTATATAACGTACTTTATATACGAAAAGATTACCTATTAGTAGGTATATATAAATTTCGTAGCTAAATTATTTAAAAGCTAAGCAGGTATTATATCATACGTAATTAGCCTAATATAATAACGTAATTCATGTCCCTTATATTTAATTACTATTATTTAAGTTTGGATTGCTTTATTTTCGTATTTTGTACTTCGGCTTTCGTTTTGGCGGCTCATTTTGTATTGCTGGCTTATAACAGTATATTTTATTACCCTCCTTTTTTCTAGCCTATAGTTCTTTAAAGAATAATATTTAGGTTTACTTATATAGTTAATGTAACGGCTATGGGCTTAACTAATGATTAAACCTAATCGTACTGTTTATGTTAGCAATAATATTATAGAAGTCTGAGTAATAGGAAGATAGTTACGTTTGATAATAGCAGATAAACGTAAATAATTTAGGTAACCAAATTATATTGTAAGCTGATATTATTTAAGTTACAAAAGTACCGAACGTTTTATTTTAATTGGGATCCGTTTGGATCCGTTTATCTTTTCGGATTTATACCGTATAAGTAAATTAGATCTTTATGTATTCGGAAGTTTTTTCGAATTTATATTTTTTAAATGCATAAATCTTTTCGGATCCGAAAATGTCGTCGGATTTATATTACCTAGTCCAAAGTTTTACGTCGGAGATAATCTTCTTAACTTTCGACCGTTTATTAATAAATTAAGCTTAGTTGGTTATGATACGATTTTCCTTTTTTTAAAATTTTTGTTTTTTATAAATTAATTAATTATTATATTTATTCGGTAAATAATGCCCTTTTCTATATCGTATTCTTCTAGGTTTTTATTTATTATATTTAACCGTATTAAAAAGTTAAAATTTTCTAAACGTTTTAACCAAAATAAAAACCGAAAACCTTTAATCTTTTTTATTTAACGAAAAAGTTTTAAGGTTATACTTTGTTTTTTATCTTTCAAAAATGGGGAAAAGTACGTTATAATAAATAACCTAATTTGTTATATGAATTATATCTTGAAAAAACGGAATAACGATAATACGAGCGTATCTTTTAATTTTTTACGTAAAATTATTTAAAAATCGGAACGTTTAAAATGTAAGGAAGCTTTTGCTTAAAAACGTTATTCCGATTATAAAAAAATAAAAAAATAATCGTACGCTTTTAGCAATTACGTTAATACCGAGAATTTTTTCGTATTAAAGGTATCGAAATAATAAATCGTAAATTTTAGTTTTTAAATGATTTAAAAAGAAATAGGAAAAATGAAAAGCCGAAACGGTTACGCAAGTTGCGTAAAGTGTTTGGATTACGGGGTACTCGATTAATTTAGAACCTTAAGGAATTAATTAGGCGTTATTAAGTAACGTAAATTGGGATATTTCTAATTTTAACGGTTCCAGCTTCATTGAAAAATATAAGAAAATATTAGGCATTCGTAAAATGTTTTGTATGTTTTTATATATTTTCGAAATTTAGGTAAATTTTTATTTAATTAGGTATTAAGTAAGTAAATTTTATTTCCGTATATTTAGTATTCTTTTTATTTTACAAAATAATACGTTTTTCATAATCTTTTTGTTTCGTTTTATATTAACTTTAATTCTATTTATTATTAATTCGAATAAAGAAATATAGAAAATTGGATAAATTTTAATTTTCGGTAATACTGTTAATTCGTAATTGCTTTTTAAATTTTTTTAAGAATTTTGTATGGATTAATATATTTAAAATTAAGTTTTTCGTTAAACTGTTCAATTGAGCTATTTTTAGTAATTAGGTAAATTATTTTCCCTTCCGAAAAGGTTAATTCTGTTAATTCTTTTTACTTATAATATTTATTTACTTAGTTTCGTATAGATTTAAGTTTTGGTTTTATTGCGGTATATAATTATTTCAATTATTTTGATATTAAATTATTTTAATATTTATTACATTTTGTGTAGATGTTATAAATTTTTAATATAAAACTAAAATCAGTAATTATTAGCGTCGTTTTGATATTTCTATAGTAATTTATATTGTAAATTAATGATTTAACTGGTAACTTTTTAATTTAAATACTTTATTCGTAATTAATATAATATCTTCAATATGTTTTTAACCTCGCATGCATTTTATTTATTTATTTATTTATTTATTTATTTATTTATTTATTTATTTATTTATTTATTTATTTATTTATTTATTTATTTATTTATTTATTTATTTATTTATTTACTTATGCACGTTATAAATATGGTAAATACTTTATAATTAAATTTCAATTTAAATCTCAAATTTTGCCAGAATTTTAAAGTCTAAGTTATAGCTTTATTTAATATAGTTTGCGTTAAAAGTTC
Organism: Monosporascus sp. CRB-9-2; assembly: GCA_004155915.1. NCBI lineage: Eukaryota > Fungi > Ascomycota > Sordariomycetes > Xylariales > Monosporascus > Monosporascus sp. CRB-9-2. The sequence continues at coordinate 114,907 of QJOA01000085.1, read as the reverse complement.
ATAAGTACTTAAGCTATATTGAAGGAAACTATATTTAATTTATTTTATATCGATATTTTCGTTATAAGGATAAACATAAAAAGATTTCGTAAATCGATTAACAACTACGAAAATAATATCGTAATATATTTTTATAACTAAATCTTTTAATATAAAAAGCTGAATAATAAAGTTACATATAATAAAACTCTATAATCGTTTTACGATTAATAATAATTCTAAATTTTCGTAAAATTTATATCGTTATGTTTTTATTTTAATATAAATATTATATTATCGTATCACTCTTTATAGAGTTAATTTTATTTTAAGGAAATAATATATTCGTTATAAACGCTTTAAGATTTTGTACGTCCTTAAATATTTATGTAAGTAATATTTATATATATTTCGTATTAAATCCCTTTAAAATTTTCTTGGTATTTAAATTTTCTTTATTTATAGTTTTTCGGGTAGGTTATTATTATATTATTATATACGTTGGTATATATTGGCTAGAATTCCTTTTATCGTAATAATATGTCTTTATCGCAAGTAATTTTCGCATATTATATTAAAAATTGTCTATTATACCTTAACTTAGATTCTTTTAAGTCAGGTCGTTTACTAAGTACGTTTACTTTACCATTTCCTGATCCTTTGCAATAAATAATCACGCAGTCGAATTCAGAAAAATATTCTGCGTATCGTAACTTCATTTGATGCATACTGCCTCTAAGGTAATGTCTGAATTTCTTGTTGTATATAGGGTAATTCAGCTCGGCTCTATGTAACTTATAGGAGTAAAAGGTAATAAGGTAAAGGCTTTTTTGATCGTTTCGATATCCGACTATTATTTTTAAGCCGTAATACGAAACGTTGGTCTCTAGTTTAATTGGTTGTTTTAGGTCGTATATAATTAGTATTGGTTTATTAATTAAGGCGTTCTTGGTTTGCTGGAAGACTTCCTGTTTTTTTAATATTCATTTACAATTTTTTTTAATAAATTTTATTAATGGTATAATTATTTTATTAAAGTTGCGTATAAAACTTCTGTAATAATTAACGAATTTCGAAGAGCTTTATATCTTTTTAACGTTAATAAGTTATATTTATTTTTTAATTATTACACACTTTTTTAAGTTTATTTGATATATTTAAATGTAATGATATGTTTTAGGTATTTTATTTTTTATATATAGATGGTTCTTTTTTTTGGCGTTAACTTAAAAATTAACGTTTTATAGCGTTTATAAAACTTTATAGATATATTTTGTATGCTTTTTTGTTTTCGAATAAATTCGAATATCGTCGAGGTAATATATAACTAAAATACCTCAGTATCTCTATAATCTGTAATTAATTTTTCGCTGAAAAATTACCAATACGTTCGTAAATTTAAAGAGTATAATAAAGTATTCGAAAAATCAGATTTTGGTTCTAAAAGTTTTTTTTTATTTATTACCTGATTTAATTCGTATTTAATTGCATTTTTGTTTTGAGTTTAAAGTTATAAATTATTTAGCTTCATATAAATAATCCTTTATTTCTGTAATTAGAAATAATAAAGTTTTATTTTAATCGTAATATCGTTAAGCTATTTATAATCGATAACGAATCGTAAATTTCTAATTTCTTTTGATACGAAAAATATTAGGTATTCTGTTAACAATTTAGAACGTTATATATAGCTTTTATTAATTTGTTGGCGTAATAATTACGTAATCCTTTTATTTTTATTTAATCTAAGTTATAAATAACGTAAAAAGTAGTCGTTTTGGTAATTTTAAAATTTATTTCGTAATTCTATTCGTTATACGGTAACAGTTTTATATTAAGTTTTTTTAGAATAATTAATTCTATTTGTAATATTTTAGTAATATTTTTAAATATTTATTTTTGTAACTTTTTAACATTTTATAATAAGTCGTTATTTATTTACTAAAATCTTATTTTAAGGTTTATAATAATATGCGGTACTTTTTGATATACTCTTTATTTGTTACATATTTTATCTCTTTAAATAGCAAGGTTTTCATCGTATTTTTTATATATATATTCGTTTACCTTATTAATCGAATGTTAAATTTTACGTTTTTTATATTTTGCGTATCAGTAAAAAGTAAAATGAAATTTACCTGGCCAGTTTCTTAATGGATAGTTAAATTATATTACTTTAATTATAGTAACTCGAATATTACGTTGTAAATTTTTTTATAATAATATCGTAATTAATAATTTATATTTTTTTCGATAAAGATTTTAAAGTAATTAATTTCGCATTTAACTTATCCGTTATCGTAATTAAATATTCAATTTTGAATATCTTCGATCTTATAAAATTTTTCTTTATTTTGTTCTGGTAATTAGAATTTATTTATTACTTTTAGGGCAATATAGTTTTCCCATATAATTTCGTAATCCATTATTACGGTATACTTTTTTTTGATTTGTATTTATATTATAATTAATTTTTTTGTTGCCCTTTTTATTCCGTATAAAAGCTTTTTAAGGTATTATTATTTACCTTTATTCTTTGTACTAGCTTAAAGCTTTTTTATAAATAGCTTTAATTTTATAAGTTATTTTCGAATTTTGTAACTCGTTTTAAAAATTATTTCTTTAATTTTTGCAGTTCCTGTAAATATCTATTTTATCATCATACCGTAACTTCCAAATTGATAACTTAGTGTTAAAAGATTTTTTTTAATAATATATTCTAGTTTTAAGATTTTATTTCCGTAAAATTCTTGTTTAAATTTTTTCCTAAAGGGCGCGTTACTTTATTAGGTTTTCGGTAAACGTTAACTAGAACTGTAAGTCCGTAATTATTTTCTGGCAATATTTTTTTAGTACCCTTTGGATTAGCTCTTTTTAGGTCTGGTGATCGTACCAATCGTGGTAGCAAAACTTGTCCTTTGCAGGGTAACTCTTTTCTTCTGGCCAACTTTTAAATGCTGCTAGTTGGTCGTCATTTTTCGCATGCATCGATACCACTTTTGGTTTCTCGGGTTATCGCCTATCTGATTATTGAATTGGGGCAGGGCTTATCAAAGTTGTTATATGCGGAACCTTTTGATCGGTGCTTAGGAGGAAGAAATGTCGGACGTTATTACTTCGCTATAGAATGCCTTGATCTGGAAAGACTAGATACAAAGGTTGCCAGGTCAGAAATATATAGACGTCGCCGACCTACTGGCCATAGCCGAGTTGGTTACCGAGGTGCCCAGCAGCGAAGCAAATGGAAGCAGCTAGAAGCTATAGCTGACGTAGCATGCAGTAGCATGCAGTAGCAGCTGCAACGGCAGCTGCAACGGCAGCTGCTATAGCAGCTGCACCCATTCCTGCTCCCCACTCCACTTCATTATTAAAACTAAAGCCTTGTCGCTATATTTGCATAATCCGTCGTACGATATATTTTTTGTGGTTTTCGTGAATTTTATATTAGTATCGTTTGTAGTTAACGGCGTAAAGCTTTCCGTATCGATCAGGGTTTCCTAGATATAAATCCTCGTTCTATTTTTGGTATTCCTTCGTTTAAACGTCGAATACTGCCTAATTCTTTTATTTTATCGTGGTTATAATTAGGGAGGTAAATTATATTTTTTAAGTTTTTTTTATCCTTTATATATTTTCAGCTATTTTATAAGGGTTAGCTTAATAAAAGTAATATTTTTTGATTATTATTTGGGACAGCTTTTTAAAATTTTTTAATTTTTATCGTATCTTTAATAAAAAGTTATAATTATTTCGGATACGAATTATATTAATCCTTTTTTGTCGCTATTTTCCTTTCGGTACTTACTTTCGGAAGCTGAAATTTATTATTACGGTTATTTCTAGTTTTTATATTATCGTATAATATGTTCCTATTTTTTGCAATTATAATAGATAATTAAGCCCTTTTTGTATTAAATGGTTCCTAACTTTATAAATTTTAAGTAAGTTCTGTAAAAGATTAAAAGCGAATCGGGCTTTTTTTTTGATAGCTTTAAAATAACCTAGTTTCGGAATAAAACTTTTCTTTTTTTTATCGTTTTTTAAACTGTTAGTTATCAATTTTTACGGCTTCGGCGATATATTTATTAAGGCTTGTAATCCGGTTTTTCTAATTAATTCGTTTTTAACAATTTTTTTAATTCTTTGTAATATATATCGACTATAATATTATTTTTATTACTTCTGTATGCGGCCTTAGCAGTTAAACTTTTATATGTTACGGCATATTTAAACGTTAATCTTTTTTGTCGTAATTGGAAAGTTTTTGGCCTGCGTTTCGTTTTTCGTCCGGATTAATAAAGTTATTTCGGAATTTATTTTCGAAAGTAATATACTGTTCGGGAAACTTTTTAGTAATCTTTTTTTATTAAGTTTTTTTATTTCCAGGTAATTTAGTATAATAAGTTCGTACCAATTTACAACGTTTCCAGTAAAGTTGGCTATTATAATAAAAATTTAATCTGGGAGGTTTTTTATTCTGAGGAATTAAAGGTACGTTTTGGTCTAAATAAAGAATATCTAACATTTTTTTGGATCGTAAGGTTCGAACTTTTTGACTTTAATCTTTATAATTATTATAATTAATATTCGGCTTTAAATTAATTTTTGAATTATTTAATTTTATTTTTAAATTAGATAGCTTTTATCTAAAGTTACTAGATAACGTTATCTAGAATATTGGTCGATATGCTAATAATATTACGTATTAGTTAAAATATACCAATATTATTAAATCAAAGTTTATAACGTATAACGGCTATAAATTTAATTAATTATTAAACCTAATCGTATAATTTTTATTAATAATAATATTTAAAAGTTTAAATGCTTAAAAGATAATTACGTTTAATAATAATAGAGAACCGTAAATAGTTTAAATAGCCAAATTATATTACAAACTGGTATTATTTAAATTATAAAAATAACGAACGTATATATCTTAATTAAGATCCATTTAAATCCGTTTATTCCTTCGGATCCTGTTAGACATTGCGTAACCTTGGATGGTGTGCATGTCTTGTTGTATTGATCATGGAGTCCTTTGACCGCGTCGGTTAGGGCTTATACTAATAAATCTGGCTGGTATAGTCCCTATCCTACGCCACAAGTAATCTTCGTAACGTTTTGTCCATTTTAAAACCTTTAATATTTAATATACCCCCTTAAATTACTTCCTTCGAAGCTGGCTAACTTGTTATAAAATTCTGGATATTAAGATTTATCCAGCTAATTTTCCTTTATGGTATTAATCCTCCATTTCGTCGAAATTCTTTTGTTATAACTCCTGCAACTTCCTAACCTTAATTTTCTTTTTTATATATTTATTAATAAAATCTGTTCCTAAGATTTTTTATATCCTTTTATCGGTAAAATTCTAATTAACTTATCCGTTAATATGTCGTTTGTAAGGGTATAATTTATTTTCATTTAGTTCTAAATATTTATTTATTAAAATTAATAATTATATATATTAACGGACTTAAACTTTGTTTGCAGCAGGGTAATATCGGTATTAATAAAAAGTATAATTTATTAATTATCGTACCATAAATTTATTTTAAAATTATGTCACTGTATTTTAAACTTTTTAATTAATTATATAATAAATATAATTTTTTTGCGTTACCTAAGTAAAAGATAACAACTTTATTATTATCTTAAAAATAATTATTATATTTTATTTATTCGTTCGTTGTATAATTATTTTACCAAATAGCTTTATTACGTGTACTTATAAGCTTTTTCGATCGATATTATTATTAATAAAGGAAATGTTATTTTAAGCATCGAAAATATTTATACCTTTAAGTTATAAAACGTAGGTTTTCGATTTAAATATATATTTAAATAAATATGAGGCGGTATCGTAATATTTATCGTTTAAATTTATCTTAAAGTGGAATAAACGAAAGATAATAAATATAATATCGGTCCGTATAATAACTATTATATATATAATAAATTCGGTTTATCGTTAATATTTATTAATCGAATTTGTAAGTATTTTATTATTTAAAAAAAGAAATTATACTTTATAAACGTTTAAAAAAATGGTCCGTTTTTGTTGGAAACAAACTTAGTAAATTTATTAATATAATCGAATTAAGATAACCAGAGTCAGCTTTCTTGCCCATCTTTAATAACCTTTATTTCGAGAAATTATTATAATTTTCTTTTTTTCAAGTAATAAATAAATTACAACTTAAATATAAAACCGTCTATAATAATTTGCTTTTTTTTACGATAAATTAAAACGATATTATCGCCTTAAAAAAAGATAAAAATTTTATCTTTAATAAAATAATATATTTTAAAAAAAAATAAACTTAAATTTTAACTTTTTTAAGGTAATAGTAAATTTCTTTTACTACAATAAAAATGCCTTGCGAAATTTATATAAAGCCTTTTATAAATAAAGGACTTTTTTCTGCTTTTTATATCTTAGGGGCATTTTTATAAGTGTATCGTATAATATTTTAGCATTAATGAAAGCGTTTATTATATCGTATTAAATAAGTTCCAAATCGAAACGTATAATTATTGCCATAAATATTTTGAAAAACCTTTCTGCTAAAGTTAACGGATACGTATTTTTAAGCACGGATTTTGCTTATTAATTACCTCGTATTATAAAGCGGGCTTTGCATTTTTGGAACTACGAGTATTTATTAAATTTATATATATATACCTATATATAATCTAGTAATTAATAGCCCTTGGCTTTATTTTTATTAATTTTAAATTACGTAACCATTTTTAAATAACCTTGTCAATAAAGACGTTCTGCTTTAAGGAAAACTTTCTTTATAGGATAAGACTTTAGGTTTTCGTACCTTTTAGGTAATAATAGCAAGTTTCGCTGGTATATCTTATTTATTTTTTAAGCTAAAATTATTTTTTCGGTTAAACTTTTTATTATTAAAATATTTAACAAGTTTATTAAAAGATTTTGCAAATTTTGCCTTAATTACCCGTTTGTTATTTAATATATCGATGAAATAATGTTTTTGCTTGCGTTAAACCTTATTTTTTAATTTACCCGGTGTTATTTTATGGGCTAAAGATTTCCTTTGGCCGGAACTAATAGCAGAAGTATTTTTTCCAAGATTATTACCTTATTGTGCTGCCGGCAGTAATTAAATTTATTATTATTCGGTAAAATTAAACGATCGATATTTTTCTAACGTTCCGTAAGCTTTTTTAATAATAATGCTTATTAATATTGCCATAAATAAAGAAATAAAATTAAAAATTAAAAAAAGCTTAAAAACAATTATAATATAAAAACAATTAATTCTATTATTATATACCGCATTTAAAATATTTTGCGTTTAAAAACTGTATCCGTTTAACGTTTTTCCGTTTTTATCTTAATACTTTTATAAAAATTCGTTAAATTTTTTATCTCGGTTCTTAGCTTAATAAATTAAAAGTTTAAATAGGTTTAAATACTCGAAAATTCTATAATAAAGTAGCTAAACCTTTTTCGGTAATATGCAATAAGTTATTTCGTAAATCCTTAATACTTTTAATAAAAAATTCCTTTTCGTCAAAAATAATATACCGTATAACATAAACTTTATTAATTAATAAATTTTATACCCGGTAAATATTCGTTAAATTATACCTAACAAAATATTTTATTAATGCTTTAAGGTTTAACTTTTATAATCTGGTTTTTTTAAAAATTATATTTATAAACATAACATACGTCTTATAATTATAAACCTTGAAATATATTTAATATAACTTGCGGTCCTTAACTATTAGGCTATCTCTAAACGTAAGGTAAATATAAAAGCACTTATAAAATAATTACCAAAAAAAAGAATAATTTAAGATTCGGTTATAGAAATATACCGCTACTTTATAAATCTTTACCCATAAAAAGGCTAATAATTTTACCCCTTTTCTTATAACTTAAACTTTCTTTTTTATTATACCTTCCGAACGTTTTACGGCACCGTTTTATAATTATATATATAACGCGTAAAGTTCGTACCGTATATATTTCGTATTTCGAAAAAGTTTAAAACCTTAATTTTCCTAATAATTTCGTAATCGCATTCGAAAACCTCTGAGAATACCTGGTTTTACTAAGTTATTACCTCTAAAAAGTATTAAAATATTTTTAAAAAAGTTTCGGCTTTTCGATTTTTAAAGTAAAAATTAAACGCATATCTAAAATAATGATTAATAAATAATATAAAATTTTATATCCTTCGGAAATCCTTTTAAAATCGATAAAATTAATTGCAAATTTTTATTCTGCTTTTAATAATTTAATTTAATTTAATTTGTCGTTTATTTTGCCTTTTCGCCTTTAAATATCCGCAAACGTTATAATTTATAGTTATTAATCTCTTAATTTGTATCTCTTTAAAATAATCGGTAAAATAATTCAAAGCCTTTAAGCCCGAGTATTTTAATCGTAAATACCAAAATCCTATTAAATTAATACTTAAAGGTTTTTCCGTTCAAAAATTAAATTTATTACGGCGGATTCCAAATAACGATTTGAAAATATCCATTAAAATATTTTCGATTATAAACTAATTCCAACTATCCGTTAAGTAACTAAAAATAATATTATTTTTTTCGGCGTAAGTAATTATTAAAAATTTTATTATTTTATTAACACCTTTTTTTTAAAGTAAACGTAAAAATCTTAAATTATATACGAAATTTTCGCAATAAACTACGTTATATAATTACATAATTAATAAACTAATTAATTTATTAACCTTAATATCGATTTTTCCGCATCTTAAAATAAGTATTAAGATATTGTTTATACAAACGGTATTTCTAAAAAAGGCTTATTTAAAATTAAGAAATTACATCATAATATTAAAAATATAAAGGTTATTTTTAAGTTAAAAATAATTAAGTTTTTTAAAATAAATAAATAAATTAAAGGTTTCCTTTTTTTTGTATGCATTATATATAAAAATAAGCTTTAATTCTTCTTACTACCTTTTTAAGAAATTAATTATTAAGTTTTTATTTTTATTCCTTTTTTAAGCGCCGGATTTCGGTTTTTAATATTATATCGCTTATTATTCGATATTTAACTAACTTTTATCTCAAAAAAAAGGTTTTACACGTAAAAAGTTTTTTTAAGAAATACGTAAAGGTATTCGGAAAGTTAATAAATCTGTAAATAAGTATAATAACGCCTTCCGCTTTTTATTTTTAAACTAAACTTTTAATATTTCCGTTTAAAATAATTACATAATTTCCTTTTTTTACGACCTTTATTATTTTAAAAATTCTTTTTACCTTCTTTTCGAAACTGGCGGAAGCTATTTCCGGCTATTTTTTTGGTTAAATTAAATTTTTTATCGTTTTTTTATTTCGTTAAACTTTTCTTCTTTTTTATAAAAAGCCGGGAAAAATGTGTTTATATTTTTCTTAAAGTTTTATAAAAATATATAATCGTTTATTTATTTTAAATATCGAGTATAATTTTTTAAATATAAAAACTTTCTACTCGTAATCTCAATTTTACGTATTAATCGGAAGTTTAAGGCTTAATTATCTAAAATAAGGATTATTGCTGCCAATAAATCTTTAACCTAAATCTAATAATTTATTATTTCGGGTACTTTATGCTTATAACTTTTGGCTATAATCTTTTCCTATTTTTATATCCACCTTTTTATCTTTTTATATAACTTGGTAAAAAGCTGAAAATATTGGCAATATTAATTCTAAATATCGTTAACCAAGTTGTTTTCGTATATCTTTTCGGTAATAACTAACGTTACGTAATAATTTTTAAAGTTTTAATCTTTTAATAAAATAATTCTTTAAATAATTAATACTATTAATAATATAACTTAAATTTTTTTTTTCATTTCTTCCGAATATTATAATATTTTTTAATTTTGTATATAAATTCGTTTTAAACTTAAATATAAAGCTTTTATTTATCGGTAATTAAGTTTGCTAAATTTACAAATTCGTCGGGTTCGTTTTATTAAAAGGTTCCTATAATAATCGATTCGTTAAATTACTATTTCGGTACCGCGCGTACGTTTTTTTAAAAAAAGTTTTAAATCCGTAATTTGTTCGGTTTAATAAGCTATATTTCGTTACTTTTAAAATCGACAAATTCCTAAATGTTTAAATTATCGGCTTGCTTTCGGAATTTGATTTTTTAAAGTATTTAATCTTTAAGGATGTTATATGTTACCGAAAAAGTAATTAGGATTAATATTTTCGGTTAAAATAAATATAATTTAAATAAAGTACGCATATTACTTATAACGTCCCACATAAACTTCACTGCCAAACAAACTCGCGAGCCGTTTTTTAGCACCTTGCAACAACAAATTCAAATTACTTAACTACAATATATCAAATTAATCCTAATTAATCGAATACTTTTTTGTTAACTATATCTATAATTTTTTTCCAAACATACACATTATATCAAAGCTTATTACGGATATTATATTACCATTTCTTTCTTCCAACCTATATGCGACCGATAACCTTTAGCAACTGCCAGCAGCTTTCTGTTATTACCACCTTTTTACCGGCCAAAAGATTTTGTTTATCCTTTTTAATAAGTATTTCTTTTAATTAAAAACGTTTGTTTTATTTATTTAATTACGTAAGTATCGAGTTATTGCCAAATTAAACCCGACATACCCTGCCATACGCCCTGCCATACGTCCTGCCATACGCCCCGTTACATACCGACGCGCCTTACGAAATACCCCGTAACGCGTATTTTAACGCGTTTTTTAATACGTTTCCCAATATATATCTTTAACGTATAAAAACCGGATAAAAAATGCTTACATATTTAGGTTAAAAATTCGGTTAATAATAATTTTTTAATCGCTCGGCTTCACTTAATACGAAATGGGGGTAATATTAATTTAAACGTATTAAGCGCTAATCGGTTACGGGCAGATTAAAAAAAAAATAATAACATAATATCCGTAATAAGTTTTAATATAATATGTACGTTTGGAAAAAAGCTGTAAATATAGTTAGCAAAAAAGTATTCGATTAATTAAAATTAATTTAATATGTTATAATTAAGTAATTTAAATTTGTTATTATAAGGTGCCAAAAAACGGCTCGTAAGCTTATTTAGCTTACGAGCTTATATAGGACGTTATACGTAATTAATTTTTAAGCAAATAAAGTTTTTAATTATTAAATATTACGTAACTTTAAATTATGTACATATCTTGTTATATTAATTATGAAATCCTTTAACCGCGTCGGTTAGGGCTTATATTAATGGATATGGCTGGTATAGTCCCTATCCTGCGCTACAGGTAATCTCCGTAACGTTCTGTCCATCTTAGGACCCCTAATATCTAACAGATCCATACCGTATAAATGAACTAGATTTTTATAAATCCGGAAATCTTTGCGAACTTATATTTCTTAAATATATAAATCCCTTTAGATCCGTAAATTTATTCGGATTTAGATTACGTAATCTAAAGTCATACGTCGGAAATAATCTTTTTAATTTCCGACCGTTTACTAATAGGCCAAGCTTAGTTGGCCATAACAGTTAGGTCCGGTTAAATTAAACTAATGCTTAATAATCTTAAATATGTCGTTTTTTTACGATCTTTATTATACTTTAGCTTCTTAGGTACGCATAACAATTCAGGGCAGTCTATACCTTAAATAGTTTTAAAAAGTGATATTAAACGTGTCAGATAAGTAACAAGATAGAATCTTGCACTTAACACTAAGATAAGCTTATCGCAAATGATCTTTTGGTGCAGTGGCTAGCTGACAAAACGTATCTCAGTTTTTCTAAGCTTAGTAGACCTTAGCTTTTTCTGTTAGTTAGCAATATTCCGTTATTAATACCTACTATCTTTTAGCAGTTTTTATATTCTTTATAATAACTTAACAATTACTACATTAAATAAAATCGGGACTTGAATTTTTGGATTTTTGAGGCCTGTTAATCCGTATTTCAAAGTCCTTATGTTTCTAATTCCTCCCGGTGGAGTTATATGGAAGTGAAGTTATAGCGCTAAGAAGGTGAAAGCATTGCTGCTGTCACGGGCCAAGGGCCTGGTTGGGACAAGCTTGCGCTAGTCCCAGAGGTTTCTATATATATATAGCTGGCTGCTCCTTCGCATCTGCCTCGCAGCTTTCTAGTTGCTCCCTAGATTTCTAAATAGACCTTCTGTGGCCCATATCCTTAGCTTTTGCGTATGCAGCCCTTGACGGCTGCAAAGCAAAAGGGGTTAACATTCGCAACTAGCACACCGTAGAAAACTAAGGTAAATACAACAAAATACATACAAATATATACATAAATGTATTAACAACGCCACATCCCTTATAATGTGAATAGAATATCCAGTTTCACGTCAGATAAGGCAATTGATTGATATATAAATCATTATATATTAATAAACATTTAAATACGAAGTTGAAGAACCCGTTATTATAGTTTGGTTTCCTTTAAATTCGTTGACTTCTATTCATATCTATCGGGCCGTTATGGAATTGACGGGCCGTTAAAAGTTGTATTAAAAATCTAAGGTGTGCCAAGCTTACAAAAACTGAGGTACGTTTAACATTACTCTTTTAAAGAACTCTGCCGGTAAAACTATGCTGACCTATGACTACGTACTGCACGTAGTGCGTCTTCGTCTTCTCCTGTCTTGGCATATACATTTCTAAAGCATAGTGACAGTGCAGTTTCACCGCTCCTCCGTCTTTAACAGCAAAGGGAAGTAAAAGGTCTCGTTGCGACTCCGCAACGCATCCAATATCGCAACGGGAAAGTCACCCATGCCCATATCCTTAGCGCGGCGTAGCCATTCTGTTAAGGCGACTTCCTCGAATGGGCAACCTTCCGTGCTCTCGAAATGCTTCCTTAGATTCTGTGGCGTGACGCGCCTCCCGCTCGTGTGGTGGATAAAAGTGACTAGGTCCCCGTTCCTCTTCTCTCCTACCAACGCACCCGCGATCGCGGCCGCAACCGTCTCGACGGGTGCGTAGTCGATGAATCCCGCAATTTTTTCCAGCACCGGCACCGCCTTCGTCAGCTTGCAGTACTTCAAGATGGAATATAGCACGTCGGTCGGCGGGGCGTTGTCGCTTGTGACGGCACAGCACCGGTGGATGCCGACGGGCGTGCCGAGCTTGTCGGCGGCGCTTTGCAGGAACCTCTCACAAGCCCACCGCGCGGCGGCCAGGCCCTCGCTCCCGTCCGTAGGGGGGTGAAACTGGGCGACCGATACTTCGCGGAGGCTCGGGGCGCCCGTGAACAGGATGACGCGGCTGCTTGAGACGTAATGGATCGGGATCCGCCTCGGGGCGGCGAGCCATGTGAGATGCCGCAGCACTCCGAGCGACACGAGACGAAGTGACTGATACGAGCTGAGAAACGAGCCCTCGGCGTTGGCATGGAGGATCACGTCGACTTCCTGGGAGAGCATGTCCAGCTCGGCCTCGCAAAGACCAAGCTGTGGCATAGATAAGCTGCCGATGTGCGTTTCCACCTTAGGGTAGGAATCTAACTCGCCAGCCATGGGAACGGCTATGCAATGAACCTTGGCCACTCGACTGTCCTCCACGAGCCGCTGCAGAACCGCTCGGCCCAGGAGTTCCGTCGCGCCCGTCAAGAGGATGGTTTTGCTTCCAGACCGTGGCTTAGAGATGTCGGGGCCAACCCGCGCCAATATGTGCTCCGGAACTGTGGTTTCCTCTTCCCAGTCAATCTCGGCCGTGGCTGATGCCAACTGGCTCCCCCTCGGGCCCTATGCTCATGTTAATTAGTGAGAAGTCCAGACACGTGGATGTTTAAAAATAGGAAAATAAGGGGCCAAAAGGTTAAATACCCTTTTCTCCTGTCGAGTGCCATTAACGATTTTTGCCTCGTCAGACCCGGCCGCTACTCCGACTGTAGCTTCCCGTTCTGTCTGCCGTCGCCTCGCCTCGATATTCGCAGCCATGTCTGCCAACGTGTTGAATTGGATAAGATTCGCAAGGGACAGCTTTACGCTGAAGGCCTCGCGGATGAGCAACTGGAGCCTCATCATCAGGATCGAGCTGCCTCCGACTTGGAAGAAGCTGGTCGCCCTGCCGATCTGAGAGGCGTCGATCAGAGAGGGAAGCGTCTCTATCCAAAGCCTCTTTAGCTGGACCTCCAAGTCGGTCAAGTGAATTTCCAGCTCTGCCTCAACAGTCTTGGGAAGCGGAAGAGCGTCCAGCGCGGCGCGGTCTCTCTTCCCGTTCGGGGTCATTGGAAGACAAGAGACCGGGATCATCATTGCCGGACGCATATAGTCCGGCAGCGGGACGTCAGAACGAAGGTCGTTCAGAAATCCGGTAACATCTGCCGGCATGCGGTCCGACGGGAAGACGACGAAGGCGACGAGGAAAGGAGGGTCTCCCCGCACCGAGACGGCCGCGTCAGCCAAGTAGCCGCGTGACGCACTGAGAATGTTGTTCGCGACATCACCCAGGTCGATGCGGAATCCGCGGAGTTTCACAAGAGAATCCCCGACGGCGCGGCCGAGGAACACGATGGTTCCGTCAGGAAGGATCCGGCCTCTGTCGCCGGTCCGGTAGAGCCGATCCCAACCGGCTCCTAACTCCTCTGGGGAGGCGAAGGTGTTGGGGACGAACTTGCTGTTTGTTAGCTCTTCGTCGCCGATGTATCCGAGCGCGATGCCGGGCCCTCCGACGCACATCTCCCCCGGAAATCCGGTCGGCACGGGCTGGAGGCTCTCGTCGAGGATATAGACGGAGACATTGGGCATCGGCCGCCCTATTGAAGGAAACTCGTCGGCTGGGGTGCCCTGCGTGTCCCGGAAGGATATAGTGCCCGTCGAGTAGAACCCGGCCTCAGTCGGGCCGAACCAGTTCAGAACGGTGAGGTTGGGGGAGTCCAGCTGGTGGAAGAGCTGCCTCACCCGCACGCTCATGTTCTCCCCGGCAGAGGCAGCGACCCGCCAGGATGAGCACCGCCGGAGGTAATGGCTTCCGTAGGAGAGCATGACCGAGTACTCGGATGGTGTTGCAATAGTAAGCGTTACCGCTTCGGCCAACATCAGTTTCGCCAGCTCTGCTGGATTCCGTCTCGTCGCCTTGGGCACGACAATCAGTGTGCTGCCGCTGACGAGCGCGCGGACGATTTGATACAGCGACAAGTCAAAGCCTAGTGAGCTCTGTTGCAACACGGTTTCCCCCCGGCCTAAGCAATAGCCCTCAAACGTCCCGGCGGCGGCTTCGAGAATATTGCCCTGGGAGATCAGCACGCCCTTGGGCGTGCCGGAGGACCCGCTGGTATAAAGAGCAAATGCGGGGACATGCAGCGTCGAGCGGTCTTCTGGAGGCGCGAGGTCGATTTCCGGGAGGAAAGTCAGGTCGATGGCAACGGTATCTTCTGTACACAACCGCTTGGCCAGGTGGAGAGTATTCTGTTGACACACGACAGCTGCTGGGCGACAGTTCTCGCTGATGGCCTTGAGCCGTTCGAGCGGATTAATGAGATCCAGAGGCACATATATCGCTCCCAATCGCAGGATCGCTAAGAGAACCGCTATTGTGTGACTGCCAGGATGCATGAGAACAGCAACAAATGACCCCCGCGCTACCGCCGCAGCTGTGAGAGCACCGGCGATAAGGCGGCTGTGCTTCGAGAGCTGGCCATATGTAAGGGTATTTCCGTATCCGTCCTTGACGGCGATGCTCTCTGGAATGCTTTGTCCGAGGCGGTTGACGCAGTGCGGGAGCGTATCCTGGAGAAAGCATGGCTGCCGCGGGCCTTGCCCCAGATCCAGCCCCAGCCGAGCATCCATTTTGCTGAATAGGCTGTATCTATCCAGAGTCCGGAACGGATCGTCGCACAGCTGGCCGAGCAGGTGAATGAATGACTTGATGAGCAGGCTGCAGGCGTCCTCGGTGTAAAGGTCGTCCCGCGATGTAAACGATACAACACAGCTCTCCCTGGTGGGCTCAGTGATTGTTACGAGCAGGTCATAGGCGAATGCAGTATCACTGACAGCACCGTGCTGCAGTTCACACTCGCCAAGGGGCATGCGCTGGAAGGCGCCCATCCGGTAGTTGACAAAAACTTGGAACAGCGGTGTGTGGGCGAGGGACCTCTGGATATTGAGTTCTTCCAGCAGCACCTCAAATGGCAGCCTGGAATTCTCCAACGCCGACATGGCTTTGCGAGACGTGTCCGCCACGATGTCTGCGAACATTTGGCCGGCGCGGCGACGGAAACGCAGAGGAAGCAGGTTGAGAAACATTCCGATGGTCCGGAGAAATCTCTGGTCGAGGCGGTTTGCATCCGCAATGCCGATGCAGATGTCATCAGTGGCGAGGAACTTGAAAAGCAGGCTTTGCACCGCGGCCAGGTGGAAGTGAAAGGCCGTTATGCCGAGCTTCTGGCATATTTTCTTGATCTTCAGCACATCACTGTAGGGGATGCCCGCGTGTACCGTGTGCGTTCCAGATGCGCCGGCGTTGAGTCGCGAGCGGACAAGAGACGTGTCCAGCAAAGGCAGTACTTCTGGCAGGGGCGAGAGCTCCTCCTTCCAGAACTGCATTTCTTTCCCGAGACTCCCCCCTTCGACCAGCAGCCTCTGGCTCGCGGCGAAGTCGGTATATTCATTGACGGACGCTTCCAAGCGCTGCGTCCTATATGCCTCGTCGAGATCTTGGAGCAAGATGGAAGCACTGCTCCCGTCCATGACAATGTGGCTGTAGCCGAAGATGAAGGTGCTCCAAGAAGATGTTTGAGTCAGGAGAGAAGCGGCGAAGGCCCTTCCCAGCTCGGGCTCGAACGCATGGTTTTGGATGCGGTCGAATTCCTCCTGAATTTCTCCCTTGTTCGCCACCGTCCTGTGCTCGAGCCTGATCGGCGATTTTTCGAGAATGCCTTGCCGTCCCTCGCCAGTTTCCGCTTGCATAAAAAAACACGTACGGAATACCTGATGCCGCGAAACGACCGCTTGGAAAGCCTTCTGAAACCGCGGGATGCTTAGCGGACCTCTGATGTCGTAGGAAAGAACGACATTGTAGGAAGCGGGATTCTCGGAATATCTCGCCAGAAACCAGAGCCTGGACTGAGAATAGGACATGGGCTTTATATCAGTGTAGACCAGCTGTTGAGGCAAGGTGAGCGTCTTCTCGCCCCCTGAGCTACCAGGGGTTGATACCGGCGTTATGGAGCCAGAGCCCGATTCATGCCTGTTTAGAGTTGAGAGTTTCTCTCGAGTAATAGACGCGGTTGACGACGTATTATGGTCGACCTTGTTTTGCTTTGCCGTTAGAGCGGCTCTCTCTTGGCCCATTTCAGGGAGGCACACACGAACCAAGTCAGAAGATGCAGCCGTCTCTTCCAGCGGGTTCACGAGGATCCAAGTCTCCGATTCGCCGCCAGCACTTTCACGGTTGGGCTAGATTTGCGTTTAGTCAAGACACGCAGAGGGTGGTGGAACGTGTAGGTGGTCTTACACGATTGCGATTTTCTGCTGAAGCAGACGTTCGTCCGGCGCCCGGTGTTGTAAAGGCTTCC
The DNA here is from genome assembly GCA_004155915.1 of Monosporascus sp. CRB-9-2. NCBI lineage: Eukaryota > Fungi > Ascomycota > Sordariomycetes > Xylariales > Monosporascus > Monosporascus sp. CRB-9-2. Next base: position 97,392 of record QJOA01000085.1, on the reverse strand, counting down.
TTAGGAGTTGATGAAACTCTTTTCCCTCGGCCGCCAGTGTTACCCGTCTCGCTCTCCTTCATGTCAGTCCCTGGATAGGCGTTAGGCTGTCTATCCCACAACCACCCCTTTTGGACTTACCTGTATTCCCCCCGCCCGAGAAGAGTTTCTCGACAACGTCATGGCATAATTCGGTAGCAGTGCAGCCGCTAAGTGTTTTCAGGGCGGGAAGATCGACACTCAGTTCTTTGATGAACCAAGATCGGATCTCGATAGCGATCAGCGAATCGACACCGAGATGGATCAGGGGCACGTTCTCGTCGATACTGGAGCCGCTGGCCTGGAGCATGGCCGCCAGCCTCAGGAGGAGCTCCTGCCGGAGGATGCTCGCCGCATCTTCTGCTGTTGCGGCATCTTTAAGTCTCTGGTGAATCGGGGTGGCCGCTGCCGACTCCGTCTGGCTCCTCGGGCCGGGATCGTCCAAGACGCAGTGAGAGAACCGAGGGTTGTCGAACACGGGCGACCGATCCAGATCGGCGATGAGGGATTCCTTCACGCCATGCAACCCCGTGACTATCTCAGGCTGGTGCTTAGAATTCGGACGGCCGGCTACCACACTCTCTGCGAACATCTGGTGGAAATCCGGCTCTGAGATGGGAAGACAGTGGTTCTTCTTCCGCAAATACTCCTCCAGCGCCCGGCCAGCGCGGGCAACGTACCCGATCTCAGTCAACATCCCAATATCAAGCACCGAGGCCGCGAGCCCCTCGCGCCTCCGCCTGGTCGCCAGGCCTGCCATGAACATGTTAGCCGCCGCGTAGTTCGCTTGGCCCCGGTAGCCGGCCACGGCCGAGACGGACGAGAACATGACGAAAAAGTCGAGCTCGGGACCCCTGAAGAGGTCGTCGAGGTTCTTTGTGCCCGCGACTTTGGGCTCCAGGACCCTCGTCATAGCCTCGAACGTCATGTCAGCAAAGAGGACATCAGAAAGCACCATGGCTCCATTTACGACGCCACCGATAGGAGGCATTGTTCGGCGCACCTCTGCATGGACGGACGAGAGCGCTTCCTTATTGGTGATGTCAACCGGGAAGACTCTAACATCGGCTCCTGCGCCACGCATCTCATCAAGCCACAGAGAAGGGACTTCCCCGCGTCGGCTTGCCAGAACGACGTTGCGGGCTCCGCCGAGAATCATCCATCGGCCGAGGGACTGTCCAAGATCGCCAGTTAGGCCGAACAGGAGGTATGTCTTGTCGCCTGAGAAAAGATGCCGCGGGTTCTGGGGCCTCACGACTACCTGATATGTGTCTTGTTGTCTCCAGTCAACGATGCAGGTCCTTGGCAGCGCGCTGTCCGACTCGCCGAGGTCCTTGGCCATGACGCTGTGAAAGGCGCGTCCCGGACCAACTTCGAATTTAGAGTCCGCAAGGGCCCTCTTCAGACTTTCCCCAGGGACCGTGGCATCCCCGTAAAGACCGGCATTAACTTTGTCCCGAAAGAGGGTTGCGATGTCCGCTTCGCTGCAGAATGGAGAAATGGATGCCCTTATTCGGCGCTGTATGCCATCATGAGGCCCCTCGTTGAAATTAACAAATTTTGAAACACCTTCTGGAATGAGTGCCTTGGTCTGGCGCAGAGGCGCACTAGTGTGGATATGAATCCATCCGCCGTCACGAGGGAGAGGCAAGGCCGTGGTTGTGCACACGACTTTGACATCAACAGAAAGAGCCAGACGAGCAATGCGATCTGCAATGGAAGGCTCTGGCTGGTGCAGCAAGAGTAGCCCGCCGGCAGGGACGCTAGAAAGAATATTCAGTGCCACAATGCTCTCTGTGACCGACTGAAGGAGGTCTGCTTCTTCGCCCACGGGCACCTCGCATTCCTGCGTCCAATCCTGTCGTACACAGACGACGGATGAGTTTGACAGGGCAAATGCGATTACTCTTTGTCCGGTCTCGGCCACGGATCCCAGACAGAGATACAGGCACACACCCGCGGTGACCTCGACCGGGTGGAGGAGCGAGAGGTCTGTTCTAATCGCTATGCTGCTGACCGCAGCCCGCCAAGTATGAAGGGACGGTCCCTGCAACAGGTGATAGGATCCATTCCGGTGGCACACATCGACAACGGAAGACGTCGCCGAGACATGGGTCTGCAGAGTCCGCCAACTCGAGTTCAAACGGTCGTTCAGGGTGCGGTCTGGAAGGAGCCGTGGTATTAGGAGAGTCTCGTTCTCCAGCGCTAGCTCCGGCTCTGTCGTCCAAAGCACGCTGGGACCGAGAGCGTCCTTCATAACGAGCCGCAAGAGTGCCTCGGCGATCGTCTTCGCCCCCGGAACCGTGCCGCGCTCGCTGCTGATATCAAGCATCTGCAAGTCGATATGAGGCGTCTCATTGAGCAGGACACGGGCTACGCCTACTGTCATGTTGGAGTAAGGGTTGTCCATGCGGCACCTTCTCGTCACCCAGAGGACATTTCTAGCGTGGCTAAACAGCTGCTTCATCCACCGAAAGGATTCTTCCGTCAGAGACTCAAACAGGGGCTCGTCCAGCTCTGCCAGGCACAACACTGTCACGCCGGGGGATACTCCAGCCGCACCGAGTGTCTCGAGACTGCCCGCCCGCACAATGCGCTGCTTCCACGGCCGGAGCAGCCCGTGGATTTCGTTTGAGAGTTTGTGGACTGGGAGTGTCCGTCCGCCGACGATGGTCAGCTGCTGAATTTCTGGCATGTACTCCAGCGAGAGTAAAGGCTGCCGGAGCATGGCGATGTCGTCGTCCACTGCCTGGCTGAGAATGGTCGAGTACACGTGCTTCGAAGGCTCGCCGCTGTCGTGTAGGACCGTGTCCACGCCCGAGAAGCCCGTGTCCCTCAGTATGTCGTCCCACTGGATCGGCGTGATGCCCGGGAAGAGCCGCCGGCCGTCGGAGCCACCGAGCCACCAACCCGGCAAGCCGCCCATAACATAGGAAACTCGCAGGGAGCTGCCGGTAGGCTCCAGAAGGAGGAGATAACCTCCGGGCCTCAGGAGCCGCCGCACATTGGCCAGTGTGCTCCGGAGGTGCCCGGTTGCGTGGAGTACGCCCGAGGCCACGACAAGGTCGAACGAGTGGGCTGCCAACCCCTGGTTTACCGGGTCATCCTCGACATTAAATACGCGAAATTCCATCCTACCGGCGTATTTGCTAAAGCGCTCTTTGGCTTTCTCGAGGAAGCCGCTGGAGACGTCCGTATACACGTACAACGCGAAGGCGCCGTCGACGGCGTCGAGCACCCGGCTCGTCGTCGCGCCAGTCCCGGCCCCGACCTCGACCACCTGGAGGCGCGGGTATCGGTGGGCAATCTGCCTCGCCATCTCGGCGATGTGGTTGTACTCACGCGATAGCGCGAGGGAGTCGTCGTATAGACGCGTCAGCATGTCGCCGGTCGTCAGCACCTCCAGCATAGTCACCTCGCCTGCTAGCACGGCCGGGAAGTGCTTCGCCACGGCATTGGCCGCCAGCAGGTCGATGGTCTCGGGGAATGCGGCTAGCTCGGCGAAAATCTGCTGGCGCGTATCGGCGGCCCACTCTTTCTTGATGATAGGATGCCGTGCGTTGTCGATGTGCGAGAACGTGTCCTCCATGTACTCGAACAGGCGCTGATGGTACCATGCGAAGGTAGCAATACTCTCACGCGGAGTCTGCGCGTAGAGCTCCCGGAGGTAGACGTGCGACAAGCGCTCGAGGAGCTCGGCCAGACGGGCTTCATCCGGCACGGCCTTCTGCCTGCTCTCTGATTCCGGGGCGGCCGCTCCGCTAGAGATGTCGACATCCCAGACCGTTTGATAAAAGAGACACCGATCATTGGACGGGTCCGAGCCCGAGATTGGCGCTAGCGAGAGCCCTTCGACCTGAACCCGCAAGCGGTCGCCGTCGGCTATATCCACGTCGGCGTGGATTTGTGGCGTGCGATTCGGCGACGGGGGATCTATCTGAGTCGTGTACACATCGACCGTAATGCCCACCGTGTCGGCAACGTCGCCAGGCTCTGCTAGCGAGGCGTTGATCTCGATCCGATGTATTCGCCTGGGGAGGTAAGGCGTATGGATAGTGGCGACGGATCCGACGCTCGCAAAAATAGCCTGGAAGCCAACATCAAGAAGAGCTGGGTGGACCAAGAGAAAGGTGCCGATCTCGGGTGCCGGCCAGGAAGCGGACGCGGTGGAGGCGCAGGTTGTGCGTTGCACCTTTTTCAGACCGCGGAACAGTCCGGCGTAGTTTAATCCAAGCTCGCCCAGCGCCCCATAGAACCGATTAAGGTCGATTGGCAACATGGACTTTGGCGCAGACATGTGTGGCGGGAGTCGTTCGCCCGGTGATTCCACGTCCGCTAACACGACGGAGATCTGACCGGTGGCGTTAACTTCTGGCTCGGCCTCCGCTCTGTTGGGGCAGGAAGAGCAGATAAAGTCTGCTGTGGCCCTGTCGTGGGTTTCCTCAAGGCGCCGGAGAGTGAAAATGACTTCGGTGCCGGCAGTGGACTCGTCGAGGAGGAGGGCCCGAGATATGTCCATGTTCCGGATTTCGGCCACCATTACGGAACGGCCTCGCACGAAGGATCTGCACGCCTCCACAGCCATGCTCACATATCCTGCAGCCGGGAAGAGGATCTGTCCCTGGAACGAATGGCCACGAAGCCACGGGAGCTCCTCGAGACGCATTATATTCCTCCAACGGGTTTCGTGCGCCGAGTCGTCTGGCCGCCGGCGTCCCAGCAGCTCGTGGATCGGGTCACCACGCAGCCGCGCGTTCCTGGATTGCCGCGATTCTTTCCAGTGTATTTGTCCGTGGTCCCACGGGTAGCGGGGAACATTTTGCAGGAGAGCCGGCTGTGGACTCCGACCCGAGCTGGCGGCGAAAGCGCTCCTGTATCCATCGAAATCAATTTGTGCCGCGGCGCCGAGGTGTGCCCATATGTGACCCAGAGCGCCGCAGAGCGATTCTACGTCGTGGCTGCAGCGCTTCAGCAGGGCACAGTATGGGACGGGCGAACCCGCAACGTCGGCTGCTGTCTGGGTTGTCGGGGCTCTTAGCGTTGGATGCGGGCCGATTTCGACCATGAAGTCAAAGGGGCCCACATTCCACATCGCGCGTTCGACGGCCTGGGAGAAGAGGACTGGCTGCATCATGTTGTCCGCCCAGTAGCGGCTACCGAGGTCAAGGTGTGCCTTGGCAGTGACGCGGTCCTGTGTGACGCTGGAGATCCACACACAGTCCGGTAACCCCGAGCCGGCCTGGACATTGCACGCACGGAGCGACCGGATGTACGGCTCAACGGACGGGCGCATGTGGTGCGAGTGGTACGCTCGGTCGACGCGCAGCAGCTTGGCCGGCCGTTTCTCTTCCCCGAACAGCGCCTGTGCTTCTTGGACGGCGTCCGCATCCCCTGACAGGGTGACGCTGGTCGCGGAATTACTAGCGGCAACAACCAGGCGACCGGCAAATCGGCTTGACTGGCAGAGTTCCAAAGCTTCTCCGAAGGACATTTCAACCGTCATCATGGCCCCGCGGCCACCGTGGATGCCATGGTACCCCCGATAGTACGCCACTCGGATCGCGTCGGAAGCAGACAGGAACCCGGCTGCATATGCGGCCGCAATCTCCCCCGATGAGTGTCCTACGACACTTGCGAACGAGATGCCAGCGCGACGCACGAGGTCGACCAGGGCGACCTGCACCGCCGTGCAGAGAGGCTGTCCCACGGTCGCCTCCGAAACTCGCGAGGAAGCTGGATTTGCTAGCAGTTCCGCTTTAAGTGACCACTCCGGCGGATCCGGCAGCGCATCAAGCGAATCCTGAAGGCGGTCTAAGACTTGGCCGAACAAAGGCGAGGCGAGCACTAGCTCCCGCCCCATCTGCGGCCACTGCGCTCCCTGTCCGGTAAAGATGCCGAGCATCTTGGGGCGGGCCTTGGAGCCAAACCGGCGAGACTGGGCGCTCGCATCGGCGGGTGCCTCTTGCGTCTTGTGTAAATGGTCGCGCAGGGCATCTAGCAGGCGGGCCTGCGTGACGCCGGGGAACGCTACTTTTACGGGAAGAACGGTGCGGCGCGCTTGGAGCATCCAAGCGAAGCTCAGAAGATCAACATCGCTATTGGTCTCGAGGAAGCCAGCAAAGGCTTGAACCATGGCCAGGAGAGACGAGTGCGAGTTGGCAGAGAAGACAAACGGCCCTCCGCCGCCGGCGCCAGGCCTGTCGCCTAGGCCCCTTTGCGAGATCTTAGGCGTCTGCGTGTAGTTTTCCACAATAGCATGAGCGCTAGGAACAACCGTTAGAAAACAAGGAAAGTCCGACTTGTGTTTTTCTGAAACTCACTTTGTGCCCCCAAAGCCAAAGCTGTTTACGCTCGCTCGCCTGGGAGACCCCGGCGCAATGTCAGGCCATGCTCGTACTCGTGTGGGGACTTCCATGTGATGATAAAAAGGCTCGACGAGCGGGCTCAGCGTATCGAAATGCATATTCGGTGGGATGACGCCATTTTCCACGGCCAAGGAGGCCTTTAGCAGACCTCCCAGTCCTGCGCAGCCCTCCATGTGCCCAGTGACGGTCTTGATGGAACCGACATAGAGGCAATCACCCGGTTCTTGATCGTCTCTAGTGCTGTCGTTAGGCCTCGGGAAGAACGCGGTCTGCACTGCTTCGGCCTCTATGGGATCGCCGGTGGGAGTGCCAGTTCCGTGGGCCTCGAAATACTGGCACCGGTCGGCCGTGACGCGGCAGTCGAGGCCCGCTCGTGCGTACGTCTCTCGGATAAGAGCTGCCTGGGACGACGCACTCGGCGTGGTGAGGCCTGCCGTGCGGCCGTCCATGTTGACCATGGTGTCGCGGATGACGCTCATGATGTGGTCCCCGTCTCGGAGGGCCTGGCTCAGCGTCTTGAGGATGACCACTGCAAAGCCGTCTCCTCGGGCGTAGCCGTCGGCCCTGGCATCCCACATCCTTGACCTGCATGTCGGAGAGAGCATGTGCAACTTTGATTCTGTGACATACGGCTCCGGGCTCAGAATCAAGTTGGCGCCCGCCACGACGGCCACTTCCGACTCGCCGCTGCGGAGGCTGTGGACGGCCTGGTGGACGGCCACCAAGCTGGACGAACAGGCCGTGTCTATCGTCATAGAGGCGCCCTAGGTAAAATGTCAGCGAGCGCCAAATCCCCGCCTTTCGCCTCTAAAGACCTTCACAGACCTTCCAATCAAATATGTACGATATCCGATTCGAGAGAATGCTGCTCGCTGCTCCTGTTACCGCGTATTTGGATACCGTATCCACGTCCGTATGGTGGATCGCCGAGAAGTCTGACGACATCAGGCCCACGAAGACCGACGTCCGCGAACCCCGCATGCTGTCGATAGTGAGGCCGGCCGACTCCATCGCTTCGTAGACGAGCTCGAGCAAAATCCGCTGCTGCGGATCCATGGCCTCCGCCTCGACCGGGCTGATGCCAAAGAATGCAGCGTCGAAGACGCGATGGTCTTGTTCGATGAAATATGACTCGCGCGCATTGGACGCGCCATGGTGGTCTCCATCCGGGTGGTAATACCCGTCTAGGCTCACCCGAAGTTGGGGGGGGCTGGACCGCATGTCTCGGGGTTTGCACAAGAGCTCCCAGAGTTCGGAGGGGGAGTTGGCTCCTGGAAACCGGAGACTCCGTCCCACTAGGGCGATATGCTCACGGTCGGAGGCCAGAGTCGGCATCCTGGTGGCCTGGGACAAGGGAGCTAGGGAGTTGTTCTGAGTATTGTTAGTGTGCCAGGAGGCTTTAGATGCAAACTTTGCATTTTTCAGAGGAAAAGAACATTACATACGAGGTTCAAATACCTATTTATGTTCATAACAGCTTGAAGGGCAACTTAGTAATAGGGTTTGCAATTACCCACCCGTAAGCACTTACACATTACTTATAACGCTAGGCAGTTTAAGCAAAACAAAAAAAGACTGACAGGTAATAAATTAGAAATAAGTTTATTAATAAAGAGTTACAATAAAAAGTATATAACGCTAAAATATAATATATCAGTGGTTTCAGTTATACTATCGATAATATAAAAATTTTATTATATTAAATAAATAAATCTTGTTAGAATATTGAAATATATTTATTTTAAAGTAGATGATGATCTAGGCTTAATATATATATTTTCTTAATTAAAAGCTATTTATTTAAAGGTTGTAAAACATTTTCAAATATTTTCGAAGAATATATAAATATTATTATTAGGTTTAAATTTTTTAAAACAAACTAAAACAGCGTTAATAAATTATTACGTTAATATATAATATTAAACTAAAATCATAGTATACAAAGCAAGTAAAAATGGTTTAAATGGAATTATAAATATTATCATCGAGGAAAACTCTAAATATAGAAAAAAATAAGTATTTAATAAATTATTAAAATAACATAGCGTACTATATCAGGTCGCCAGCTAAACTAGCTTGCGAGCCGCTTTTTAGTACTTTATAATAAGAACGTTAAACGAAATAACTATAACGTTATAAATTATTTTGAATTTATAAAACTCATTTTCGTTAAATATATTTATAACATTTATAAGTATGCGATTTGTATTTAAACTTATTATAAATATTCTATTTTTACTTTTTCTTTTTTTCTTTTTAGGTTTTTTATAATAGTTACTTTAAATATTATTAACTACATTTCTTAACTATTACCTTTTTTTGCGGTTATTAAAGTTATTTTTATTTATTAAGAATTTTGTTTTTCTTCGAAATCTTAATTTTTAACTTTCTAACAATTACTTAAAATATACTTAATTACGCGTAAGTATACAAGGTTTTTGTAAAAAAGATTAATTTCGTATGGAATAATATATTATCCTTTATTAAAAGATTAATCAATTTAATTATCTTTTTTCGAAATCTTTTTTAATAATTTCTTTTCTTTATAATAATGATTTTAATAAGTTTATAAATATTTTAAAAGTTTTACGGACAGAAAGAAAAGCAACCGGTAAAGACAACTGAAAAAGGACTTAATATAAATATAACTAAAACACTTTATATATAAATAAAACCTTAATAACATTATATAAAATGGATTTATAATTTAAAAGTTTAAATCAGATATTATCAAATGTTATAATAGGTTCAACTAAGTTATAAAGGACTAAAATAAAACCATTTTTTAATAATACAAATATAATAATATTATCGTGTATATTTAAAATATAGATATAAATACGTTTTAATATAAGAGAAATAAATTAAATTAAAAAGTTATAATTAAGAAGAAAAATATCGCAAGGGCTTAGTCGTCGCAAGTCTGGGTTACTTTAACCGCTGCAGGCTTAAGGAATCTAGTATGTACGAAAGACAGCTACTTCGAATCCAGCTTAAAATTACGTATTTTTAGCCGGTAACTCAGTATATAGACCATTAAAAGCTTCGGCTTTTATATCGTATCGGCGGTATTTAAAGTGGCTAAGGACGTTTAAACTAATTAAATATATCGTATACGTAAAAGGTTTATTTATTACTGTAAAAGACGACGATTATTAGTCTTTTATCCGGCCCGCCTATAGGTACGGTTTTTAAAAGTACTTTTTGATCGCGTTATGCAATTAAACATATATATATATATATAATATAACGTCGTATTAACCACAGTTTATATAACTAAATATCTTAATTTTATTTTATTTTATTTAAAAAGGTTAACCGCTATATATAACGTAATAATTAATATTTACGTAATATCTTATAATTTCTATTAAGTATTAATTAACTTTTAACATAATGAAAAATAAAGAACCTTTCGTGGTCTGTCGAATTTTTCAATAATAATTATCGCAATATATATTTTATATTAAATTTACATATTTTATTATTTAATATTTATAAAATAAATCAGCTTTTTTAGTAACTAATTAAAAAAAACTTAATTTAACGAATTAAAAGTTAATATATATATTTCGTTTTAATTATTTATTACTTTTAAAAAAATCTTATATTATAATATTTCTAGTTATTATATTAAATAATAAACAAGGTCGAATAAGTTTAAGCTTTTATTTTTAGGCTGAGCTAAATATATAAAACCTTATTGTACGATATAATTTATACGAAAAAAAATTATATCTAATATTTTCTAACACGGTAACTAATTAATTCTTTTTATTAAAATGAATTAGTATCTTAGTTTTATAAAGCCTTATTTTAAAGCCGATTACTAGGCCCTTGTAAACACGAAATTTCTTAATTAATATCTGTCAGATATAGGGGACATCAATTATGTTGTTGTATTAAGCTAACTACGTATGCTATAGGACACGTTTAGCTTTTTGGTAATTTAGCCACGGAACATATATATGCCGATCAGGAGGTAACCTTTCCGTTTATAAGGTGCATTACCTACCCCCCAGCTAGCTAACATACCCCCTTAATGCCCTGAAGTATTTATGGCGTTATTCGTTATATTTTATTACTTCCTAAATTCATAACTATTTATTTTACCTTTCTTCCGGCGATTAATTCCTTTTAATTAAATAATTTTTCGTCTAAAATTTTTTTAAAGCTTTTTTCCATCGGTTTAAAGTTTTTATAATATTTATTAATTTTAATTACTTTTTAAAATACTTAAATATTTTTCGTAATAAGGTTTTAATTAATCCATTAATTAATATATTACCTATAAGCGTATAATTCGTCTTAATTAATTTTTTTTCTTGCAGTTAAAAATTATATATATTTATATACCGTAATTTCGTTTTTAATAAGGTAACGTTAGTATTAATTAATTATATTATTTGTTAATTATTACATTATATATTTAAAGGTTTTATATCCAGGCCGATTTTGAATTTTTTAATTAATCGAAAATTAAAAAAAACTTTTTTAATAATTTACGTAAAAAATAATAATTCCGTTTCGGTTATGGAAATAATTATTATATTTTATTTATTTATTTGTTATTTTATTATTTTTCCGAATAATTTTATAACGTATATTTTTATACTTTTTCGATCGATCGTATTATTTACGAAAAAGCCTTTATTTTAAATATTTAATAAATTTTTATTATCGAATTATAACGTTAACGTTTTAATATCAATCAAGTATAATATAATTTAATCTGTTATTTTATAATATACGTTATTAACATTTAGGTTAATTTATACGAATCTAAATATTATAAATAATATATCGGATTACGTATTAACTATAACGTATAAAATAAAACCGATTTTTTTTAATATTTATTAATAAAGCTTAAATAGGTTAAATTGAGAGGCGGTAATAATTTAATTTTTATAATAAATATTTTTAAAAAAATATTTAAACTTTTTAAAAAATTAAATTAAATAATTTATTTATAAAGTCGGATTAAAATAAGCTTTTTTTTGGTTTATTTTTAAGTATTTTGATATTTACAAATTCCTGTAAATTTGTATTTTTTATAAAGGTATACCGTTATTATATTTATTATATTAATTAATTAACGAAATCTTAATCTTTATTACGATATACCGTAATAATATCGTTTACGAAAAAAAAAGTACCTTTTAACAAATAAAATAATAAAATTTATAAAAAATAAAGCTAAATCCTAAATTTATTAAAATATTAATAAAATCCTTTTATTATAATAAAGGTAATTTTTCAATTCATATAATATCTTTTTAAATAAAAATATTTTATTACGGTATAAATAACTTAAAAATATTCTTATATATATTTCGTAAATTAAATTTGCCTTAATAACAACGTTTATAATATTATATTTTTTAAGTTTTAAGTTAAATTTTGCCGTCATAATAATCAAGGTTCGAAATAACTTTTTAATAAATATAAATATATATATATTACCGTAAGCGTTTTTAAACTATTAATTATTTCGTATAATAAAACGGGCTTTTTATTTTTATAACTAATTACATTTATTAAACTTATAAATATATATCTATATATACCTTAAAACTTATTTTTTTTAATAAAAAATTAATCAATAATTCTCCAAAATTATATTTTTTTATAATTTTATAAATAAACTTTTTTAATTTTTTGAAATATTTCCTTTAAAAGATATATATTTAACTTTTTATAACTTTATAATAATAATGGTAAATATTGCCTATATATCCGGCTTTATAACTTAGGTACCGTACGTATTATTATAAAACTTTTCCGATTATAATAATATATATTTCGGGGCTTTAATTTCCTTAAATTTTCGCAATTTATTAGCCGGTTATTACGTATATTTATAAAATAAACTTTTTGTTTCATATTAAATACGGCTTTTTATATTTTATAATCGATTTTGGTAATATTTTTATAATATGGATATACCGGAAAATAATGTCGATTTAGGGGATACCTTTATTTTTTATTATTATTTTAAGTTAAATAATATAATAAAAGTTTAAAGTTATTTTTATTTTTTCCGTCGGCGTAATAATTATAATAATTAATAAAATAAACATTAATAACGGTAATAACAATAAAAACGGAAATAATTCGAATATAATAATTATATAAAGGTAATTAATTTTATACAAATAGGCTTATTCTTTCTTATTTTATACGTTTTTTTAATAATTAGACCGTTTTGGAATTTTTTATTTATTTAACCGGCAATTAAATTATGCCGTTTAAATTTTTATTTTTATTTTATATATAAATTAAATAGTTATTAACTTAATTAAATATTTTTATTTATCGGAATAATCTTTACAGTTTATTTTCCGTAATATAAAAAAAACCCTTTTTAAAATTTTTAATACTATTTAAAAAGATAGTTTTTTCGTTAAATTAAACGTTTTGAATAACGATTATTTTATTTGTTGACGGGTTTTAAATTTTATAAATATTAATTAGTCGGTAATTAACGAAAAAATTAATTTATGCTTTAAAATATAATTTTTAAAGTTTTTTTTATAACGGTAATCGTTATAACGTAAATTATATAATTATGAACTTATAAATAAGCTTTTTAAAGTTTCCGATTAGATATTATAACGCCGTTTTTGTACGTTAAATAAATATAGTAAATTTTATATAAAGTTTGCTAAAAGAAATCGTATTTAGGGACACGGTTATATAAATATATTATTATTATAAAAATATATATAATTAAAAATAAGGGTAATTTAACGTTTTTTTGTATCGTAATCGTTTTTTTTAATTATATCCTTTAAACGTTTTATACCCGCGTTTTAAGTTTGTGTATATAATACTAAAAGTTTAAATTTAATATTAAAAAAAAGCGATTAAAACATATTTCGGAATTAATAATTTTTTAGGATTTCGTTATTATATTTAATTCTTTGTAAAAAAAAACCTTATTTTAATTTTTTAAAACTTTTGAAAACTATCGAAACGTTATAATTAATATATTTTATTTCTGGTTTTGAAAATAAATATCTTAAATAAATTCTAAATATTTGTCGGTAATGAATCTAACGTATTTGTAGCTTTCCGAATTTTTTTGGAAATCCGTAAAATTGATAATAATTTTTATTCTAATTGGAATACTTTTTTCCGTAAGTTGTAACGTATTTATTTTTTTGGTTTTCGCTTTATTATATATTTAATATTCGATTATTTTAAAAAGTTTTAAGCAAACTTTTCTTCTATAAGATTATAATTAAACGATTTTTTCGGGGCCTAGATAACTTAATTTTAGGTATTATATAATACGGTTATTTATACATAAAAGCTTTTTCGTTTATAAATTAACGTTTTGTTTATAAATAATAAAAATTATATAAATAATTATTACGTTAATATTTTCGATAACGAATTAATTAAACTTATTTATTCACGTAATAATTCCTTAATTATATTTATTTCGAATAAAATCTTTAATTTTTTGATTATTTTATTAAAATTCTTTTTTCTAAATTATTAAAATAATATTAGGTTATATACAAACTTTTAATAATACGTTATATTATATTATTATAACGCTTTCGTTCCGCTAAGATTTCGAAATAATATATTAACTTTTCCGTACCTTTTAATCGGAACGAAATTAGTACTTACGTATTTTCCGTTACTTTATACGGTTAATTTAAAACTTAGAAACCTGTTAATGAAATTAAAGATATATATTGTCGATCTTAAATTTAAATTAATTTTTTTAAAAGCTAAAATAAAACGGTTATTATATTACGTTAATTAAAAATTAAAAAGTATATTAAAAAACCTTTTTAAAAGTTAATTTATTTTTTATAGGATTAATTTATTTATAATTTTTAATAAACGGTCGAATTTTTTTTTCAAGGATTAATTAAAAATAATCCGCTTTTAAATTATAATTTTTATTACTTTATTAAATCTAAATCTTATTAAGGTTTTATTAAAAAAGGTATAATAATATTAGGTTAACTTATATCAGATATTTAAGTATATTTTATAACGGATATTTTATACGTTTAATTTTTAATGTTTTCGTTTATTAATATGTCGATTTAAATATAAGCCTTTACGGTTATTTCGTTTCGATTTTCGTTTAAAGACTTTATTATGCGGCTAGGCGCTAATAAATTTGAAATTATTTTAATTAAAATCGGTTTATTTAAATAAATTTCTGAAAGTTCCGTAAAACGTTAAAAATAATCTTTTAATGTTTCGTAATATAAATAGTTAATAACTTTGGCTTTAATAATCCAAAAGTTAATAACCGCCTTTTAATAATTAATCGTACCGTTTTTAATTTCGGGTTTTTTTGTTATTTGGAAAAAAGTCTTTTAGGATTTTATAAAAGGAATTACGGTTATATATAAATCGTTAACTTCTTTAATTATCCTATTCGTTTTTAAAACTTGATATTATTATTTTATAGCTATAAATCTTTACCATTTTCCGATTTATTCGTTTAATTCTTTAATAAATTTCGAAATTTATTTTATTATTTTGCGATATTTTCGTTAAATGTTAATTATAAACTTATTGTCGTATATTTTGCCAAATTTAATTAACATAGTATCTTATTTTCGTAAATTCTTTTTTAAAAAAAGATTCCTTTATTTAATCGTTAAGGAAATAAATTCCAAAATCTATTTCGTTAAATTATTAATATTTTTGCAAAAAATATTATATTTCCGATCTTTATAAGTATATACCGTATACTTTTGGTTATAAGCTTATTTATTTTCGGTCGTTATCTTAACGATATTCGTTAGTTAATTTATAAAATCAACTTTTTCGATAATTTTTATAAAAAATCGGGTATTAATTTACGTCGAAAAACGGATTCGTTTTTTTGGATAAAATGTTATATCGGATTTTATATGTTTAATAAGTTAAGGACGTAATTAATTAAGATTAATATAATTCCAGATTTTAAAAGCGTATATTTTAAACTTGAATTTCTTTTTAAAATAATCCTAATCCTTAATGTTTTTATAAATAATAAAGGACGTCGATAATACGGTCGTTATTGTATTTAATAAAGTGTATGAATAATTATTATTAATATATAACTTATATCGTTTTCATAACAGTTAATTAATTAATATATATTATTAATTAAGCGAATAAAATTTTTAATTATCAGATATAGGGAATATTAATTATGTTGTTATATTAGGCTAACTGCGTATGCTGTAAAATACGTTCAGTTTTTTGGTAGTTTAGCCACGGAACATATATATGCCGATCAGTAGATAACCTTTCCGTTTATGGGTACGCTACGTACTCCCCAGCTAGCTGATAATATCGGCTTGGAATGATTAAATGCGTAGTTGTTGATATATTAAATAATATTGAAATCTTTTTTAAAATATTATTTCGTTAAAGTGATATAAAATTAAGTGCTATTGGGTATCTCGCTTTATATACAAACTGACGCCGGTTCACTATTTAAAAACAAGCCCAGTAATATGACGTAATTGCAAGCATTCCGAAAAACCTTAGCTATTTAAGGCGGGCCGGATAAAAACCCTAATTAGGGAGGTCGAGATACGATGAAAAACAAATAGTAGTACACGATAATTTGATTGGTTCCAGAGCGTTAGTCCCCAGCTAGCTCCAACGCCCCTAACTACTTTAATTGTCGCCGACACGACTGGAACTAGTAAGCTAGTTCCGATGGTCCGTACAATAAATTGATAGCCTAAAACACGTCATCCTAACCTGGATTCGAACTAACTGTTTATTACAAGCTGTAGATTGCCCAATCCTAACCGCAAGCGCAAGAAAGAGACATTTAGGCTCTTAACTACTGAGCTATTAAAACGTCGTTAAAGTTATAAATATCTCTTTTCTGATATTATATTCTGAAATTATAATATGAGTAAATGTAAATCAATTTCGAAATGTTTTAATATTTTTACGTAATAATTGATACTAAATAAAATTTTATTTAAGTAAAGAAATAAATATAGTCCGATATATATTATAACGTATAAAGTAATAATAAATTCGCTATATTTTTCAAAAAATTAAAAATTAAAAAAAGAATGCCGGGTTATTTAACCGACCGGTATATATAAGCGCTCAGAATAATTGTGTTAATATTTCAATTATTTAACTTTAATTATTACTTTTTAATAGTTATAATATAAAACGGCCTTCGAAAAATAAGGAAAAATAGCTTAATCGTTTAAATTAAATAGTAAAACTCGAAATATAATTTAAAAAAAATTTTATTAATAGCGTTTTATATATTACTTTAAAAGCGCGAATTAAGTATAAACGCGCCTAAACCGATACCACTTTTAATTTAGGAAATTTACTTTCGATAGAAAAAAAAATTTATAATCGAAAAATTTCTTAGTTAAATATGTAAGCGTTTTTTATCCGGCTTTAATATATTAAACATGTAACGAATTTAATATTACCGAGTGCGTTATAGTACGCATCGGCGTTAACTAGACGTTGAACCTCGTTAAATGGCAAAAACAAAAAAAAGGAAAATAAAAATAAAAAAGTATATAGAGCGTTTAAATCGAAAAGTGTAATATTACAATATATAATACAAAGTTTTAAAAATTTCGTAAATAATCGAATTTATTCGGATTATAATTGCAAATTATAATAAGGTCCTATACCAGCTCACGGCCCAAACAAGCTCGCAGACGTTTTTTTAAAACCTTATAATAAACAATTCAAATAACTAAACTATAGCATATTAAATTAATTCCACTCAACGGTACTCTCCTTCGCTAACCATATCTACAGCTTTCTAACAAATGCACGTATTATATCAAGATTTGTTACGGACGTTATATTACCATTTCTTCCGGCCAACTCATATACGACCGACTAGTGCCCGACGCGTTCGGGCTAATATTATTTCCATTTCGTACGCATTAAAGCAAACCGATAAGACATTTATTATTTACCGAATATCTAACCTATATATACCAGTTTTTCTGTCCAGATATACTATGCTAAAAATATATGTTGCAAAATATATTTAAAACCATATCGTAAAACGCGTGACGAAATAATGCGAAACGAATTACGAGGCGTATGAAAAGGCGCATTAAAAACCGCGTCAGTATTTCATAAAGCTCGATTTCGTAATAATTTAATACTACGTAATTAAACTCTTAATATAAAGTTGTACTATATAAAAGAACTTTTCATATGAAATAAACAAATCTCTTAGCCCATAAAAAGGAAATAATTATAAAATAATATTGATAATTATTAAAAGTAATCGTTAATATACGTTAATAGAAAAACAATAGTAGTATAACGTCCGCAACAACTTTTAATATAATACGAGCATTTATTAAAAAGCTATAAATACGGTCAGCGAAAGGGAATGCCGTCTATTTAACTCAATTTAATATATTGTGGTTAAGTTATTTAAATTAGTTATTGCAAGGTTTTAAAACAACGGTCCGCAAGCTTGTTAGGGCCGTGAGCTTGTATATGACGTTGTTGCAAAAAAGGATATTTATAACTTCGACAAAACGAGTTTTTTAATAAAGCTTATTATAATATCAGACATAATAATTATAAATATTGAAAATTTAAATAAATATGATAAAGAAATCGGAAATAAATTATAATTATATACGTTATTAATTCGTAAGGCTAAATCTTATCTTTATATATTGTTTTGAACAAGTATAATTGATTTTATTTTTAATATCGAAAATATTTATTAGTTTTCGATTAAAGGTCTAGTATAAATAATAATAGTTGAATAACGGACGAATTAAGTTTCAAAAAATTTAATATTCCGATAAATATATATAAACGCGTTCGAGAATATCGAAACCTCTTTATATTCTCGACGGCTGCGAAAGTTATTATTCGAGAAAATTTGAAACTTATTACGCAAATTGCGGCATTATTACGCTTTACAAGTTAATTTATTCCTTTATCGGCTTTAACTTTTTAATGTATTTTTTTGAGTATTAAATCTTGTTTATACGAATTATAAAAAAAGTTTAATACAATATTATAATCTTAATATTACGAAAGAAAAAAGTTTCGTTTAATTTTACGACGTCTTTAAAATTGTTATAACGTACAATAATATTAAGTCCGGATTACCGAAAGCCTGATTTATTTTATTCGATTTTAATAACCTTTTTTCAATTTCTTTATACCGATCGTTTTCCCGTTTACTTCCTTCAGTTTCAGTCTTTTTTTACCCGCGAAATATTTTTTAAAAATATTGATAAAGCGAAAAAAAGATAGAAAAAACTTTATTTATAAAACGAATTAAAAAGTGATAAGGTAGGTCACGAATAAGAATAATTAAATATGTTTATTTTTAAAAGAAATTTTATAAAACCCTTTAAAATAAAGTTACTTTTTAAAAAAATTAATACGCAGTTTAATTACGCGACATTACTTCCGCCCTTAATAAACGGCAAAATTTAACAAAAAAGGTCTTTAAAAAGGAGAAATATTTATTACATGAAAAGAATAGGCTTTTTTCCGACAAAAAGAAACGTAATAGTAAAAATATACGGTTAATAACGGTTAAAGATAATAGTTATCAAAAGTAAAAATGAAAGAACGGAAATATAATATTTGCGGCAAGCTCGGATATGATGTACGCTTTTATAAAGGACCTATAAATACGTCTAACGAAAAGAAATCCGATGAATTTAAATAAAGTTATAGCGTTATGCTTATTTTATTGGAGTTTATGGTCGCGAAATGCCAAAAAGTATAGCGCTCGCTTATATATACCGCTGACTTATATAGTCCGTTACGCATATTTATTAGAAATAGTTTTTCGATAATAAATTTTATTTTTTCGACGGCTATAATTCTTCCGGATTAAAAAAATCTATTTGTTTAAGTGCGACGGCCGCATTATTATCCTTTTAAAATAAAACCGAAAACGTTATATATATAAAGTCGATCTGGGTTCAAGCCTTATTTCCCAGGCTCAGCGAAATATAGAGAAGTCTTTTATACGATATAATTTATACGACAAATATTATAGCTAGCAGCTTTAAACACGGTAATTAATCGATGGTTTTTACGATTAAGAAATCATTATATATACAATATAACGTTTTAAACCTAAATTTGAAAATTTCTTTTTTTATTTAAATTACTATATATACCCTAATTGCTTTATATAATATTCAATATTATTAGCATTAAAATATTAGTATAATTAACCTTTTAATAAATCAAGTTTATAAGCTGATATAATATGTTAACCAACTTTTAAAACTTAAAAATAAAATATAAAGAAAAATATAATATTACAAATATAAAACTTTTTTATATTTATAATTTTTAGATATCACATATATTTTCGAACAGTATACAAGGTCGAATAGGTTCAAGTCTTATTTTTCAGCCTTAACCCAACACACTGAAAGTATTACGCAATATAATTTAGACGGTAAATATTATAATCCGGTATTTTCGAATATAATAATTAATTAATACTTTTTACGTTTAGGATAAAGTATTATCTTAATTTTTAAAAAAGCCTTACTTTATACACGTAGTTGACGATAAGGTTTAACCTGAATAAATCTTTTGCTTGTTAACTAGTTCGGTAGTATTTAATAATATGACATAAAAAGATTAAGCTTTTTCCAATAAGCCTTGAGAATAAATGTTACGGCAAACTTAAAAGATAATCCTTAATAGTAAATTTCAATTGTGGGTAAAAGGCCAACGTTCTATATTTTTTATTTTTACTAATTTTACGGCTGAAAATATTAAATATTAACCGGAAATAAAATTAAAAAGTTTTATTACGATCTTTCTTACGATTAAAAGATATTAATATAATACTAAGACAAAGAATATTTAGTACTAAATTATTTTCTTGAATTACCTCAAATAATATAATATGTAATTCCGAATACGACGTACCGGTTATCCGTTATCGTAAGACTTCTATAAAAACTGTTGTATTAACGGTAGATAAAATTTATAAAATTACGTGACGAACTAAAATTATTAATATTACCGTCGATTTAAATAGAATTTATTAAAAGGATTAAGTTTAAGTTAGAATATTCGGACAGGGTTTCCTTTACGGATATACCAGTAACCCATTGTTGTGAAAAGTTATAGCGGAAAATATAACGACTATATATAAACTATTGGGGAAATTAAAAAAAGAAAATAATAATAAGTTTAAAAATTTCGAAGTTTAAATTTCAAAACCATGTAAGCTAAAGGTTTACGAACAATAGTTTATATAGTTGTTCTGTATTATTTAGATTATTTAAAATCTTAATAAAATCGACGTAAATAAAAACGGAATAAGGTATTTTACGAAACAAATAGGTTTAATAAAGCTAGAAATTAAGGTACTAATTTATAATTAATCTAATTTTCTGTACCTTTTCTTCTTTTTTAGAAAGGTTTTTTGAATAATGTATTAAAATAAAAGTAATAATCTTTAAAGTTTTTAATTATGATTTATATTTCTTAATAATATTCTAAATTAAACTTAATAATGATTGGATATTTATATATTAAATTATAAAGATAATAATTGAAATTTATTTAGTATATTTTTTATTTGCATTTGTCAAACCGGAAAGCTAGCGCGCATAAGCTTGATCACGGTCGAAGTTCATCGGCACCTACGCATATAACACTTTTAAGCCGATATTAGTCGAAAGATTGCGTATCTACGAAGCGTTAATAATCGGCCTTAAAGTAAGACTTTATAAAATTCAAATATATAATTTATCTCAAAAGTAAAATTTATTAATTGATTAAGGTATTCGATTATACTGAGTATAATATTTATCTTATAAATTATATCGTATAAAGCTTTTTTTTTTTCTTGCTGCGCTTAGAAAATAAGTTTTAAACTTAAAATAAAGTTTAAATATTCGTTCTTTATAAATTAATATAATTTATAATTAAAAATGAAAAAAACGTTTTAAAAAGCTGGAAAATTGATTTAATTTCTATCACAAACGAAGTTCAAACTTAGCTTGTTAAATTAAGCTTTGTTTTTGCATTTATAGCTACGCTTATAAGGCAGCCCTAGCTAAGACTTAAAAAAGAACCGTAGCTATAAGTATTTCCGCAACTTAATTAAAAAAAGACCTACAAAAACACATAAAGTTCAAAAGTAAAACCTGGTTTAAAGACGTAAATCGTGGAGGTATTAGGTTGTACCAAATATAAATCTACGAAAATGTTTTATTAAAACTCGAAAGCAAAACGATCAACAAACTTATTATAAAACGATAAAAAGGAAATTATATATATAATTTTAATCACGACTATTTTTTAAAAAACTAATAAAACGGTAATAAAAAGGTTGTTAAATGCGAAGGTTTTAATCGAAACGTTTGTATAATTATAATATAATAACCATAATTAGTACGCATAAAATAATTAGCTAAAGAAACTTTTTATATATTAAATACCTTTAAAAAGTTGTAACAGAATATTATAACCGATAATTATTACGTCGAAATAAAAAAGAGATTTCTGTTAATTAAATGTAAAATCTTCTTATATTTACGATATAAAAAGGATACTCCGTACACACGAAAAAGTAAATATGCGGACTTATTCCATATTAAATATACTTACGAAGCCCGGTATATAATAATGGGTCCGATAGTTATACTGTTGCAGCGATAAAGGCGTTACGGTCGCTAATTTCCCGGCACCTAAAATTAACCTTATTAGCCACAATTATAATTGAAAAGAGTTTAGAAAATTACGTTATAAATATTAGTTTACGTTCGACCGGCATAAAATAGATTAAAGCTATCTGAAATAAATTATTTAACCTTGGACCCCACCTAATGCATAGACCTAGCAATGCATAAGGATTTCTATTAAAACCTGCGATATACAAAAGCTAATAATAAAATAACGAAAAAAGGTAAAATAAAACGGCTTTCAAATTTTTAAAAAGCTTTATTTTGTTTATACGTCTAGGGTACTTATATGATATAATTAAGAAATTTGAAAGAAGTTTTTAAGCAAAATAAAAAAAGAAATACGGCAATAACAAATAAAATATAAAAATTGAAGGTTTAAGTTAACGAAACATTTTATAATTATATTTATAAATAAAAGTATAAAAATATGTTATTAAAATATAATTAAAGTTAATATAGTTTATAAATCTTTATATTTTAATGTTTATTTCAAGTATTTAAGTATCAGATTTTTATTATTTAATTATTATATAATACGAATTATAAATAAAAAAATACTGCATAATAAAGTTTTATTTATATTATGTAGAATTGAAAGGAAATTATAAATAATTGCCTTGTTTTATTACATATTCATACGTTTAAATTTGGAAATATATTTTATATTCTTAAAATTATTTTATAATATTATTTATTAAATTTGATAAATATGACGGATATATATCTTTACTCATTTTGGTTCGTATTTCATTTTCCGTTTTAATATTTATATTAATACTTTAAAATTCATTTTTAAATTTCAAAATTTTAAGGTTTTATTAAAATAATTTTTAACAAATTACTAAATATTAATCATAATTTAAATTACGATCTAATTTTATTACCGACGTTAATTTACTATTAATTTATTCATATATAGGGAATGTTTTAAGAAAATTTAAGTTAAATTTAAAATACATAATAATTATTAATTTAAATATGAAATATATAAAATTCGCCTTATATTAATATATAAAAACGCGGTAAAGTTTTTTATTAATTTAATATTATATTCCTTATATCAAAGCGTATAACTTTCTAAAATTTCGGTTAAATGCATATTTAAATTAGTATTTTAAAATTAAAGTATTTTTATAATATATAATAATATAACCTTAAAATAATTGAAATTTAAAGTTCAATTATTATATTATAGAATTATAATAATTACCTTTTAAAATTTTCTAATATTAATATTTTAATAAATTTTTAAAATTATGTAAATGTTTTAATATTTATAAATTCGTTCAAAAATATTAATAAGTAATTATATAATATAAGCCCTGTTTTTAGTGCATTATAATGTCCTTTATATGTATATAACTTTTATTTTATTTTATATATTTTTGTTATTTCATTATTGATTTTTATATATCGCGGGTTTTAGTGGAAATCCTTATGCATTGCTAGGTCTATGCATTAGGTGGGGTCCAAGGTTACGGAATTCCGATGTTTTTAAATTTTTTTAAAAAAAAAATTATGTGAATTAATAGTATGAAGAAAAAAGTGTTTAACAAACTCTTTTTCTTTTTTTAATTTTATATCAATGTTTACTACTCCGTTATAAAAATACGGTATTTAAATAGTTAATATTAAGCGTTATAATCGGGGACTTTAAATGACGTTAAAAAATAAACAACGAGATAGAAGATAACGAAGCTATTAAAGCAAGATAAACCGTGAGACGTAATATATTAACTTAGAATTACAAAATTACATACAACTAAGTATAAATATATTAATTAATATAAAACTCACTAGTACTTAAAAAGAACATTATGTTATAATTCATTACAGCGTTTTAATAAGGAATATACTGTAGAAATAATTTTAAATATTCGAGAAAATACCTATTAAATAAAGGCGCGGAAATAAAAAAAAGATTATTTTAAAGTTATCGTAGAAGAAATATATAACGTATTATTGAAATAAGTCGAATATAAAAATTAATTTAATACTAGTTAAACTATTTACTAATTTATTTTTACACTTTATATTTTATACAAATCTTATAGAACCTTTTATAAAAAGATTAAAATAGCTTTAGCTACTTCAATCTTTAAAAAGAATCCCTCGATATTATAACACCGACCGAGAAAAAAGGGATTATCTATCGAGGTTTTTAATTTAAATATACGGAAGTCTTTTATCCGACTTTAATATCCTAAAAAGAAAGCGAATTTAAGACTTACTTAACGCGGCGTAAGATGCGTTAGAATTAATTAGCCGGTAAAGTTTTTGAAATCTAAAAGAAATTTAAAAGAGTTTTATATTAAAAAGTTTAATTATTCAATAATACTAAGCGGAAATCTATTAAAATTGTTATACTAAATGAACTTAGTTGAATTATACATACGATATATAATATAATAAAAAAGATACTTAAAGTGTAATAAAATAAAAGTTGAGATAAGCTTTTTGCACAAAGTAAAATAGAGTCAAGCTTTATTCTAAAGCCGAGTGGTGCGTAGTTGTCGATATAAGACGTTTATAATAATTAAAAAATACTTTTTTTAAGAAAAAGAATTAACTTTCAAAATAAAGTTCATAGAACTTTAAAATATAAATACAATTATAAAAGGTTTTAATTTATAAATTCTTCTTAAATTTCATTTACTTTTAATAAGTATATTATAATTAAATTAAAGTTTACGAAGTTAAATAAATTTAGAAAATTTTTTAAATCCGATTATAAAAACCAAAAGATATTTGTTGGCCGCTATAAAAGTTCTTACCTATTAATATTCGGAAGATATTATTTATATAAAACCATTATAATGTTTAATATTTATATTTTTATAGTAATTATAATTTTGAAAGCTTTCTTTTAGTATTGAAACATATATATTTACCTATTGTATGAAGTTTATTACAACTTTTATATACTTTATCGTCTTTTTTAAAAAAGTAGCCGTGTATAAAATTAAACAAATGATAAATTGCTGCTTTAGTTCTTAGGATTTATTAACCTTATCCCTTTCGTAAACTGTCTTAGCCCGTTTTTATTTCCGTCGATTTATGTCGACATTCAGCCCGGTTTTCGCAATCCGGTATAACCGGGTAAATTATCCTTCGTAATTTTTTAAATATATATCGTTTTAAAATGTAAATTTAGGAATTATTAAATCAATTATTATTTTCCTTTCGTTAATTTCCTTAATATTTTTTATAATCGTTATATTATCCGACATATATTTATACATAACTAATTATGGTTATTTTCGTAAGGTAAATCGTATCTCAAAATTCAAATTCGAAATTAGTTTGTTTAAAAAGGAGGTTTTATATTATTATTAATATCAATATTAGCAATTCGGTTGTTAATTTTACAAAAATCATATACCGTTAATAAAACAGTTTTTATAAAAATCCTACGGTTACTGATTGCCGGTATCGCATATTAAAAACTACGCGATTTATTATGTTAAATAATGCGAAAATTAGTAAAAATAATCAAGCTGTAAAACTGATAAAGATTTGAAAAGATATCAACTTTTCAAGCGTAATTAAGGTTTACCTTTAGAATATATCTTTATGACTTGCTTTTAGGATTTATTTTTAAAGTTTATGACGTAAAGCCTACTATCTTTTAATTTATATTATCTGATCCTATCGAACTAGCTATTTCGTCGGTTTTTCGCTTACTTTCGTTGTTTTTAACTTATTTCGTCCGTATAACCTTTAATAAAGTGATTTAAAAATCCAATAAAAGCGTTATTTATTAAATATAGCTTATATTAAGAATATATAATATAAATAAAAACTTAAAAGCATTTATTTTTCTTTAAAAGTAACTTAACACTTTATAAATGCCGCTTTATCCAGAAAAGAAAAGAAGAACAAAGGGGCTTTTAATTATAAAATTACTAAATTAACAAGAAGTAAATAATAAATATATAATAGCTGTTTTTATTTCTTATTTATTTAATTTCTTATAATTATTCTTTATATTTAAGTAAATTTGAAAATAGTAACAATATAACGGTTTGTATACTATTTTAAATCTTTAACAATACAATATTTATTAATAATTATAGGAATTATAACTTATATTATAGTTAACATATAGTATATACGTGTATTCAGTATATAACTGTATTAATTTAATTAGTAAAATTGCAATTTCTAAGTTTTAGTTGATTTTACTTAAATATGAAATAAAAAGGAATTTATAAATTATAAAAAAGAATAAGCCGGAAATAAATTATACCCTCTTCGGTTTATACATAACGTTTTAATTCTTTATTTTAAAGTCTAGATTTTTGCGTAGTATTTATAAATCGATATTATTTTTATTTAATAAAACTTAAAACTAATTAATATATAATAGATTTTATATAAGTTTCTTAGAGAATATATTAATAGTTTTAATTCGAAATCATATTATACAATATAACGAATAAAATACTTTTAATCATTATATTCTTAGCCTTGGAATGAACAAGAAATAATATTGGATAAAATATTAATAAAAAGGTATTAAAATAAACTTAAAAGTTTTTAAATATTTTGATTAAAAAGTTTAAAAATATTAAAAAGATGACGGATTTACTCCTAATATAATCTCGAGATGAAACTACCTAAAAAGAGTCTTTATAACGTTAATACAATATAGTTGTTTAAAATTATTTCTAATAAATAATATAAAATTTACAAATATTAAATGGTACAAAGTTATAAAGTGAAAGTAATAGAAAAGCTTAAATAACTTACAATTAAATAATGTTTTAACTTAGTAAAATTCATTTTTATTTCAAGTTACTACTTATTATTTTAATTATCTTTTCTATTTTCAATAATAAAAACTTTCTTTTTCATTTAAAAGTTAGATATAAATGATTAAAGTTAAATACGGTTTATATTAAATGCAAATAAAATTATTGTTTTAATTATTATAGTAATATAAATATATAAACCGGATTAAAACTATTTTTATTATAAACAAAAAATAATTTTATATTGAATTTGGAAATGTTATTTAACTAGAAAGAATAATGCTTTTTTTAAAGTTGTTAATCTTTATTTGTTTTAACTTTTAACCTGATTTATTTGCCTTTTTAAATTAGGTTTATAAATTAAAAAACATGTTCATCGGCGCTTTTTAATACTTTTAATGCCTTTATAATAGCGCAATATATTATATTTGAATTTATAACATTTAACGTATATTCTACTAAATTCTATTACGGCTTTTTAAAAATAAACTTTTGTATTAATTGTTGTCGCTTATTTTTCTTTTCTACTTAAAATCTCAATTTTAAATTTACTTTAATAAAAACATATTTAAAGCAGTTATAAAGAAAAATATAACTATTAAAAAATTTAAATGACTATAATAATTTAATAATAAATTTAATTTAAGTTGAAAATATTTCTGTGATTTTTTAATCAGCTTTATACCACTCTATGTGTTGAAAAAGCTGAAAGATATTGTTATAAAAAGACTAAAGATTAAAATAAGAATCGAAAGTTTAAAGAAAATATAACTTTTAAAAATTAATATAAGTTCTTATTATGTACAACAGTTGGGTTTCCCAATATAATTCCTTTAGGAAAACATAATAATTATTAATAATTATTTTTTTAAATACAAAAAAGGAAGCTAAAAAGCTCAAGCAATTATAATAAGCCCGAATATAATATACGTAATTTAAAGACGCGATGTATATGTTATTTAAAAAGTTTTAATATATTTAATTTTAAAACGAGTAAATGATATTACACAGATTAATCTTGTCATTCTAATATACTTTTAAATTAGTTTAAAAATGATGTATATTACTAGTATAAAGAAGTCGTTTATATAAACCTGTATCTTTTAATTAGAGTTTAAAATAATTGTAATAAAGTATAAATTTTACATGAGTACACGTAATAAGTATATTAATCTTTTAATAAAACGCTTTAATGAATAACAATACTTTAATAAAAAATAAAAGTAGTTCAAAGACGAGTTTTACAGGTTAACATAAGGTTGTTTAATATAGACTTTTAAATAAAATACACAGTTTTACTTTGTAAAAAATGAGTTTTAAAGTATATTAAAAATGCAGCAAGGTTTTAAACTTAAAAGTAATCCGTGTATAACATCTTAAAGGATAATAACCTTCAGTTACTTTATTTTCAAAACATGTTAGTACATATATTATTAATAATTTATTTAAGTTTCACTAAAATTTTTAAAAGAAGATTTTAAAAAAATAAAATAATTGTTTTTAATATTAATTTAATAGCTTTTTTAAGTAAAATGTGTATTTTTAAAATATGGTAAAAATTAAAACCATTTATATTAATTATAAAATATAAAAAATGCGCTTAATTGTTATCTTTAAAAATAAGATATAACGGCAGTAAATTGTTGTTATAAACTTTACGTAAGTTTATATATATAGTATAAACGTTGCCTTTTTAGTAGCTCTTTAAAACTATTAACCTAGTTTATTTCCGAAAACACTTCTTATTAATCGAAATCGTTATATTTCGAAGTTATATTACTTTAAAATTATACTCGTATTAAGTAGCTTTAAGGAATTAAAAGTTAATAAAAAAGTTAAATTTTTTACAACGTCTGTACAGTAGTTTAATTAAAATCGAAATGATTATATTACTCATAGAGGTTTGAATAAGTTTGTAAAATCTTTTTTAAAGTAAAGTTTGTTCTAATTCGACGATTAATCCTTTTTAAAAGACGATTATCGAAAGAATGAAAAAATTTAAGGGAATTCGGCAATGTTAATAAGAATAAACTTGTATTATTTCGAGTAGAAAATTTCAAAATTATTGGTGTAAAAATTTCGAGAAAGAAAATAGATATTAAACGAAGTATATATATTTTTTTTTAAAAAAAAAAGATTTATTTTAACCATAAAGCTAGTACTTTAAAAATGAATATAAAACCTTAAATATTAACAACTTCTATAAGACGCAAACTTTTGTCGTAAACATATAATTTATTAGATTTTAAATAATAGCAATAGCCTACATATATAGTGGTACTATTAATCATAAAAAGGAAAAAAAAAAATCTTTATAACTATATCTTATATTTATAATTCTTATAATGTAACATTATAAATACCTTTCTGCCGTTATTAATATCGTAAAGAATTTTTTAAAATAAAACACTTGAAATTAAGCAAATACTAGAATAAAACTTATTGTTTTAAAAAGAAAGCTGAGCTAAAATTAACTAAAGATTTATTATTAAATCCAGCTAGTAGTATAATAAAGCGGTACAATTTAAATCTGTGACAAGGCGTTATAGAAACTAATAAAGTATTATTCAACCTTAATATTTATAATAACGCTCGTTTTTTAAATGAGACGCTTAAGATTTATCGTGTAAAAAATAAAAAACTTAAATATTGTAATATAAAAAACTGTAAAATTTCTTTAAAAAACAATTAATTAATAATTCAAAATATATTGCACTGTATTATATAGTTTAGCCTTTAAATTAATAAACTATGTTTTCCAATATCGGTTTATAATTAGTAAATAACGTAATGAAACAATGATAGCGTTTTAACCTTATAGAAGTTTGTTACAAAATTAACTTTAAAGAAACTATTAATTTCGGTTTAAAAAACTGGGAAAAGCAAAACAAACTTACAATTATTTAATTCTTATTATAAATAGTTTTTAAGTTCTTACTTTATATATTTCGTTCAAACCGCGTAATGAAAGAAAATCGATTTCTAAATTTTAATTACATTTAAAATACTTTTTTATGTTCAAACTTCAATTTTAACATTCAATTAAAATAATTAAAAAGGTTATAAAAATGTTGTAAAAGCGAACTATAATTTCGAAATAACAAATTATAATCAAATAGATATAACGTAATAAATTAAACAAAATCAAAGACCATGTTTACCGCTTAGTATTTTTATAGGTAATTTCAAATACCCGTTGTAATCGAGTTAATATCAAGTATAATATTATCATATAATCTAAGTCTTTTATTACGATTATTCTGTTTAACTTCTAACTATTAAAAAGTGTCTCAAATTTGTTATCGAAAAAGGTTGATTCTTACTTTTTTGACGTTAATTTAATATTTATATTCTTTAATAAAACAAAAGAGCTACTTTCGAAAGCGAGCAACTATTTATTAAATATCAACTTACCTATATTAACGACCCCCGATATTATTATAGCCTTTTATTATAATTAAAATTTATTGAAAAGTATTTAAAAATGCGAAAGATATTAAGCAAAAAAAGGTAGAAGAAGAGATTTTGTATGTAAATGTAAATACGAAAGGTTGTAACAGAAAAGAATAATAAATGTTTTAATATTATAATGATAAGTTTTAAAAAATCCCGGTTTAAAAATATCGATTAATATTCGATTCACGGAAATCTATATAAATCCGGGAAAAAGAAATATATAAAATATAATACCTTTTTTTAAATTATTATTCTATAAATATTCAGCTTTAAATACTATTATACTTTTCTAATATTTAAACGTTAATCGCATAGAAATTTCGGTTTATTAATAACAACAGTTTTTTAATATATAAAATGAATCGAAATATTAACTTTATAAATAAATGAAAAAAGAATTTATAATACGTAGTTTTTTATTAAATTTACCGAATCACTATAGGATTTATAACTTTTATATTCTCTAACTTAATTATTTTAAATTACCTTTAGTTATATTTTATTTCATTTAAACTTTAATTATTGTTTTCTTAAATTATATTTTACTACTTTATGAACACTAGGTTTTAATTATTTTTAAAACATTATAACTCTTTTCTAAATATTTAGTAATAAGTACTAGCTTTTAAAAAATTTATTTCGTTAACGTCTAAGTAAAAGTAGAAAGTATTTTATCGTATTAAGTTAATTTTAATTTGTTAAGGTATTAAAGTTTTACTGCTAAATAAAAACTTTTTTAGAAAATACTTTTTAATTTACATTAATTTTATTAACTTGAACATAGTATAAATTTTACCATATTTATGGCTATAAAAAGGCCTTGTGTCTGTCGTAATATATTATATAATATTAAATATATTTTTTAAAAAAATTCGCTTCTACTCTTGTATTTGAAAGTTTTGAACGTTATTTGGCTTATTTTATATTACATTTTATAGAATATTACAAATTAAGAACTAAACGTAGTTAAGAAAATAAGATATTAGTTAAAATACATAATTCGTTTCTTTAAATAATCAGAAATCTTTTACTTTAACCAGTTATATAAACTTCCTTCCATTTATACGTAATAAATATCCTTTATATAACGATTTTAGTATTATATTAAAGAAAAAGCTAGATATTTAACTACCTGCAATTTGATATTTTTAAAAAGGACATATATTTATAAACATAAAAGCTTATATGAATGTTTTAATTCAACTAAGTAGACTTGAAGCTTATATGAAACTTTACGTATATAAGTTTAACTTAAAAATAAGTTCTTAAATATAGCGTTTATCTATTACGTTTTAAAATCTTTATAATAAATATTGATTTATTACGAAAATTTTTTAAATTTATTTTACTTTACGTTTAATAACAATTAAAGAAAATATATGCGACTTATTTTGAGGTATTACAAATATTTCTTTTTATGTTTAGTTTTAAAATAAAATAATTAATGTAAGTCTGAGAGATTTATAAGATCGATGGGTTTAAGCCTATTTTTCGAAGGTAAGCCAAATACGGAGAAAGTTCTTATACGATAAAATCTTTACATTAAATATTATAACATAATTTATAAAGTTATAACTTAATAAATTAGAATTATAACTTTTATCTTCAAATTCGTCTTTAAAACCAACTATACATTGTTTTTAAGTATAGAACTTTTCTAATAATTCGATTAATAATTATAAAAATTAAGTTAGACTCATAAAACATTGTAATAACTTATAAAAAGTTAAACGAGTTTATAATATGAAATTAGATTATTAAAAACACTTCCGTCAATTTTTAAGTAATAAGAACTTTTGAAATATATCTTAATAAAAGAACAATATAATTATAATATAGTTACGACGTTTTTTAAATCCGATTTATATTAACAAAATAATATAAAACTAACTAGTTTAAGCAAAAGCAAAAATTATAAATAAACTATTATTTTACTAAGATAATCAAATCCTGATTTGAAGATATATTTTAAATTAGTAAAAAACGATATATTAAATAATATAATCAAAACGTAATATAATACGAAGTATGTTAAATAGTTTTATATATTTTTCTTTCTTTATAGTTTTAAAAAATGCTTTTATATCGGAATATATATATTATATTTAAGTACTTAAAGGCTATAACGTACCACATAAACGAACGGTACAGTTTAACCTACATTTTTATAAAACTTTATAACTTTACGAAAAATTGTTAAGAATCGATATAAATTTATATAAATATTTACAGGCGGAATTGAAAAGTATACACGGAATTGTATGCCGATCTAACCGCATTCGCTTAAGATGTAAGATTATTATCATCTAATAATTCTATGTTTAATTTTAATAATAAAACGGGAAATACTTTATAAAATATTTTAAAAGTTTGTTAGAGTATACTGTATATAATTAAAATCTTTTCTAATTTTATGTAAAATTATTAGTGGATATATAAAAAAGGAAGATTAATATTTAAAGCTAGAAATATAAATGCCTTATACCGTTAAAAGTATAACGTTATAAATTTTGTAAAATTCTTTACGAACGTCCTATTATATAATTAAGAAATTATCAGATTTTCAGATAATTATATAAAGATTTAATAGATATACGAATTTATAGAATACATTTTAAACTTTAAATAATTTATTATTTAAGATTCAATATTTAAGATTTAATATTTAAAACTCTGCTTTCTTTAACCTGGTTTTTAAGATCTATATCAAATTCGATATAAATAGGATTGTTAATCTCATTTTTAATTTTAAATGGTTTAATAAAAAAATTGTTTTATATGAATTTAAATTAACATAAAAAAGGTTATATGTAAACTGTACCGCTCGCTGGTGTATAGCGTTCGCTTGTATAGTACGTTACTTGTTTAAAAAATTATAATTTATTGAATATTTTTGATATAAATAATGTTTTTTCTACATATTATACTTCCTTACCTAACTATATGTTTTATCGTGTTTTATTGTTATAATGAACGGTAACCTTAAAGCGGCCAAATTATACATAGCCGCCTTATCTCCGTAGGTGCTCTTAAAGTAAGAGTACAGACCAATAATATATTAAGAAAGGATTAACTCTGGGTGCTAGACTGCTGGCTAACATTCCAGTTAGGTGCCTTTAGGTTTAAAGGAGAGTGAAATAGCTTCATCCAGGATTGCTACCTACCTGCCATGCATCGCTGCCTGAGCGTAACCAACCTAATATTCGGGGCACACTATTAAGTGACCTTAAAAATTTGCCGACAGTTCCGCAATATCCAACCGGAGATGCAGACATCTACTGCTCTTATGAGACTAATCCACTTTATCATCTTGGTTAATTTACCGAAACGAGCATCTTCGAAGGAACCGAGGAGAGAAATTTAGAGATGCGGTCATAAAGAGCTAATGCCGTGCATTCCATTACTACGCAGCACCCGGGCCAGGTTATTTTTAACCCGCTCCTTTTCGTCTTCTTAGAGCATAGCCCACCCATCGCAGCACACTTCGAGGGATGAGCACATTAGCCATTCGAAACTGCCGGCAACTTGTATTTCTTAGTTGACTTTGGGATTTTCGGATGGAAAGAATATGCGCTGCAGCCGCCTAAAAGTTTTCAAGGTAGCAACGACGTCGAGCTCAAGCGGGGTAATATTTGTCATTAAGCATTGATTGTTTTAGCTGTCCTTAGCAACCATCACTTTAGTGTTACGTATTAGAACTTCTTCAAAGATCTACCGCTGCTTGCACAACCTACTGAGGTAGATTTAAGTTCTTGAATTTCCACAGGATTAGTATAAGCTTATTTTGTAAAATTGTCTGCCGGAAAGTATAATGAATAACAGCAAAGACTAATATGCCGGTCGCGATAAAGAAGACGCTAACATGGCGTCTTTCTCTTAATACCACGATTAAAAAACCAGTTCTTTTAATTAATAAACGTTATTCTAATATTAACTAAACTAAAACCTTTATAGGTAATATTAAGGTTTTCTTAATTCGTTATTTTCAAGTTATATAGATTTAATTGAATTAATTGTTTTAAAGCTTATATAATATATTACATAAAAAAATAAGTTGTTAAAGCATATAGACTATAATAGGGAATTTAATAGTTGAGCTATTATATAAAACATATAACGTAATATTCTACCTATATTAATAAAGATAAATTTAAAACCTTTATAAATACACGTAAATAATACTTTTTAATCTTGTTTATAAATAATATTACAGGATAAAATGCTGCTTAAAACGCCTTATATTAATAGAACATACTTTGATTAATAATTACACGTAAAAGATCATTTATAACACTTTTAACTTAAACATGTTATAAATAATAAAAGACTTAATTTAAATTATTAATATTAGATAAAAAGTTTCTAGTAAAATAAGCGCATTAAATTAATAAAACCAGTAGTACATTAAACAAAAGTTTTATTTTACGTTTAGTAATAATAAATAACGGTAAGTAATTTAAATAACTAATTATTATTACAAACTAGTACTATTTAAGTTATAAAAATAATAAGCATATATATTTTAATTAAAATCCGTTTAAATCCGTTTATTTCTTTAAATTTATATTATATAATTCAAAGTTTTATATCGGAAGTAACCTTTTTAATTTTTAACCGTTTAATAATAAACCAAGCTTAATTAATTATAACACGATTTTTCCCTTTTTAAAATCTTATCTTTAAAAATTATTTATTTAATACGTTTATTTAATACATAACTTCTTTTTTTATATATTACTTTTATAAATCTTTATTGGTTATATTTAACCGTATTAAAAAGCAAAATTTTGTAAACGTTTTGGCGAAAACTAAAAAAAGACAATCTTTAATTTTTTTCATTTAATAAAAAAGTTTCGAAATTATGTCTTATTAATTATATTTTAAAAATAAAGAAAATGCATAATAATAAAAAACGCAGTTCGTTATAAAAATTATGTTTTAAAAAAACGATAGTACGGACGTACCCCATAATTTCTTACGTAACATTACTTAAAAATCAAAACATATAAAACGTAAAAAACTTTTAATTAGAAAACGGTTATTTTAATCGCAAGTCCCAATGGCTTAGTGGTCGTAAGCCTGAGTGTCGCGTTTTAATTGCCGTAGGCCTGGGCAACCTGCAGCGTACGAAAGACATGTTGGTTCGAATCCAGCTTGGGACAACGTGCTTTGGGTGACGCCAAGCTCACTGCACGGACCATTAGGAGCTTCGGCTCCTGTATCGTGTCGGCGCCAATTGGAGTGGTTGGGGGCGTTGGAGCTAGCTGCGGGGTAAAGCTCTGGAACTAATCAAATTATCGTGTACTTCCATTTGTTTGTCATCGTGTTCTAAGACTCCCACTGGTTTTTCATCCGGCCCGCCAATGGGTACGGTTTTTGAAGGTGCTCTCCGGTCGCGTCGTGTTAATTGACGTGTATGTATATAGTGTGACTTCGTGTCGGCGTCAGCTTGTATATAGCTAGATACCTAATAGCACTGACATTGCTTAATCGCAAATAAATAAATAAATGAAGTAATCGGACGTTTTTAAGAATTACGTTAATAACGAAAAAATTTTCGTTGCAAAAATAACGAAATGGTAAATTACGGGCTTTAATTTCTGAACGAACTAAAAATTTAAAAAAATTTAAAAGCCGAAACGGTTATATAAACAGCGTAAATTATTTAAACTGCGGAATAATTAATTAGTTTAGAACCTTAAAGAACTAATTAGGTATCGTTAAATAACGTAAATTAAGATTTTAACCCTGGCAACTCCGGTATTATTAATAAAAGTTTTTCAGAAAACCCTAAACGTTCGTAAAGTTTTTCGCAAATTTCCAGCTATTTTCGGAATTTAACTAGTTCTTCCATTTAACTAAGTATTAAATAAATCCGTTTTATTCCCGCATATTTAATATTTCCTTTATTTGGTAAACTAATACGTTTTTTATAACTTTTTTCTTTCGCCTTGTATTAACCCCAATCGTATTTATTCCCAACCCGATAAACAAAAAAAAAATATTAAATAAAGCTTAATTTTCAAACGTAACTTTAGCTCGTAATTGTTTTTTAAAGTTTTTTCTTAGTAATTTAAAATGAATTAATATATTTAAAATCGAACTTTTCATTAAATTGCTTAATTTAATTATTTTTAATAATATAAAAAATTATTTCTCTTTTCGAAAAAGGAATTCTTGAAACGTTTTCTGATTATAATATTTGGTTAGCTAGATATATACGAATTTAAGTTATATTTTTATTTCTGCATATAATTACTTTAAATATTTTGATAATAAAATTACTTTAATGGTAATGAATTATATATAAAAATCCTTATATACTTTTAATATAAAACCAAAATTAATAATTTTTATTATAAGTTAATTTTATAAATAATATTTTTGAACTTAATTCTTTCTGTTTGTCCGTTTACTTATCGTTTAAATATATTAAATAATGTCTAATTTAATTTAGATTAAGTTATTAATTGTTGTTAAAAATTTTAAAATAACAGTTATACCTTTATTTAACATAATTTCAGTTAAAATTTTATAAATACTAACAATGTATTTAAAGAAAATATATATGAATTATTTTACCGCGGTATTTTCGTTATAAACTAAAGAATTAAAAAAGTTCATAAATCCATTAACGATTATAAAAATCCTATCGTAGTATACGTTTATAATTATATCCTTTAATGCAAAAAATTTATTAATAAGATTAAATATAGTAAAATCTTATAATTGCTTTATAAATAATAATAATTCTAACTTTTTATAAGGCTTATATCGTTTTATCTTTGCTTTAGCGCAAATATTGCATTACTATATGATTTTTATACGGTTAATTTTAATTAAAAATAATATAGCCGTTATAATTATTTTAAAACTTAATAAATTTTAGATATTTTTATAATGAATATTTATATACATTTCGTATCAATTTCTTTTTAAATTTTTGTATCCTTAACTTTTATTTATGTATTATATTTTAAGTAAGCTATCGTCATATTATTATTTATACCGGTATATATTAAATAAATTTCTTTATTATAATAATGTGTTGTTATTACAAATATTTTTCGGGTAATATATCGAAAATTGTTTATTATACTTTAACATTAAATTTTTCTCAAGTTAAATCGTTTATTAATTACGTTTATTATGGCATTTTGTAATGTTTTACGATAAATAACAACGTAATCGAATTTAAAGAAATATTTTACGTCATGTAATTATTTTCCGATTAAATATTTTGTTATAAAAAACGATATATTATTTTTATCATCCGTATATACCTTAATTTAATATATACAGCATTTGAAATAATATTTAAATTTCTTAAAAGCGTTAACAATAATTAAAAATTCCTTATTATATATAAAACAATTTACTCCGCCTCTATATAACTTATAACAATAAAAAGTAATAAAGTAAAAATTTCTTATTCGTTTCGAGATGTAACCATTATTTTTGAAGTATAATTTGGAACTTTAGTTTTTAGCTTAATTAATCGCTTTAAGTTCTATATAATTAATACTAGTTTATTAATTAAGGTATTCTTAATTTACTGGAAAACATTTCATTTTTTTATTAATTATACGGAATCCTTTTAACAAGTTTTATTAATAATATAATGATTTTGTAAAATTTACGGATTAACAATTTATAATAATTAACGAATTCGAAAAATATATCTGTCTTTTTAACCTTAATAAATTATACTGATTTCTTAATTATTACAAATCTTTTAAGTTTTTCTTTTCATATATTTAAAAATGATAATATATTTTAAATATTTTACAGTTTAAACGTAAGAGATACTTTTTCGCCATTGATCAAAAAATTAACGTTAAATAACACTTATAAAACTTTATAAACTTATTTTATATGCTTTTCTTTTATTTTCGGATAAATTAGGATATCGTCCGGGTAATATAAAACGAAAATAGTTCATTATTTTCGTAATACGTAATTACTTATTCGTTAGAAAATTACTGGTACGTTCGTAAATTTAAAAGGTACATTAAAATAATCGAAAAGTTCGTATTTAGTCCAAAAAGCCATTTTTTATCTATTACCTAACTTAATTCGACTTTAATTATATTTTGATTTTAAATTTAAAAATATAAATTATGGTATTCCGTACAAGTAATTCTTCATTTTAACAATTAATAATAAGAAGGTTTTATTTTTAATAATAATATCGTTAAATTTTAATAATTAATAACGAATCGTAATTTTCAAATTTTTTTTAATACGAAAAACACTAAATATTTTCTTAATAATTTAAACCGTTATATATAACCTTCCTTTAATATATTTCTGAAATAATTACATAATACATTTAATTCCATTTCTGTTAAGTTACAAATAAACTAAAAACTAATAGTTTTGTTATTTTAAAAAATTATTTGGTAATTCTATTCATTATAAAAAACAGTTTTGTTTTAAGCTTTTTTAAAATAATTGCTTATATCTATAATATTTTGGTAGTACTTTAATTATTTATTTGGCAATCTTTTAAATTTTAATAATAAATCGTTATTTATTTCCCGAAACCGTATTTTAAGGTTTATAATAATGCGCCGTATTTTTCTGATATGCTCTTTCCTTGTTATATATTTTATCCCTTTAGGTAATAAAGTTTTAATCGTATTTTTATATTTATATTCGTTAATTTGATTAATCGAATATTAAAAATCTCTATCGTTTTTACGTATCGGTAAAAAATAAGATAAAGTTTACTTGATTCATCTTTTAATCGATAACGAAATTATATTGCTTTAACTATAATAATTCGAAAATTATGTCGTAATTTTTGCTTAAAATAACATCCAAATAAATACTTTTGTTTTTCGTCGATAATTTCAAGGTAATTAATTTTACGTTTAATCTATCCGTTATTATAATTAAATATTTCACTTTCGGTATTTTTAACATCGGAAAACCTTTTCTTATTTAGTTATGGTAATTAAAACTTATTTATAATTTTTAGGCGCTATAATTTTCCTATATAATTCCGTATTTTATTATTACGATATACTATTTTTCTTAAACTTGTATTAAAATTATAAATAGTTTTTTTCTTATTTCTTTTATTCCGTACAAAGCTTTTTTAAACATGTTTTTATTTATCTTAATTCTTTTTGTTAACTTAAAACGTTTTTATAAATAGCGTTAATTCTCTAAATTTCAATCGAGTTTAATAATTTAGATTGAAATTTATTTATTTAATTTTCATAATTATTATCCATATTTATTTTATCGTTATAACGTAACTTTTAAGTAAAAATTTGCTTTTAAAAAAGTCTTTTAATAATATATTCTGGTTTTAAGATTTCCTTTTTATTTAAAAGAATTTAAATTTTTTTTAAAACGCGCGTCTTTTTCTCAGGTTTCTGGTAAACATTAATTAGAACTATTAATTCGTGATTATTTTTATCAATATTTCTTTATTATCCTGTAAATTAATTCCCTTCATATTTAATAATTGCATTAATAGTAATAATAAAAAGAGGTTTTTATAGGATAACTTTCTCCTTTTGGCCAACTTTTAAATTTTATTAATTAATTAATTTCGTTTTAGGTTCTTATTTTGCTTAACTATCGGTACTACTTTTAATATTTCGGGTCATTATCTCTTTAATTATTAAAATTAAAACTTTATTATTATATTTACGGCATCCGTTATACGATATATTTCTTATATTGTTTATACGTTCCGTATTTACATGGTTTATAATTAACCATTTATAAGTTTCCGTATTAATCGGGATTTTTTAAATAGAAATTTTCGTTTTATCTTTAATATTTTTTCGCTCAAACATCGAATATTACTTAATCTTTTTTTATCGTTATTATAATTAAGGAAATAAATTATACTTTTTAAATTTCTTTTACCCTTTATATTTAGATTCATTTTTAAAGGTTAATCTACTGAAATCAATTTTTTAAATTATTATTTAAACCAACTTTTTAACTTTTCTTTTTAATATTTTTGGTATTTTTAATAAAAGGTTATAAGTATTTTGGACGTAAATTATAATACTTATCTTTTTATTGT
The DNA here is from genome assembly GCA_004155915.1 of Monosporascus sp. CRB-9-2. Classification (NCBI taxonomy): domain Eukaryota; kingdom Fungi; phylum Ascomycota; class Sordariomycetes; order Xylariales; genus Monosporascus; species Monosporascus sp. CRB-9-2. The sequence goes on along the minus strand of QJOA01000085.1, from coordinate 57,062 downwards.
TAATATTTCTCTGGTATTATTTTTCGGAAATTGAAATTTATTATTATGGCTATTTCTAACCGTTATATTACTGTATAATATATCCTATTTTTCCGTAATTATAATAGATAATTAAACCCCTTTCAAACTAAATAATTTTGAACTTTATAAATCTCAATATATTGCGTAAAAGGTTAAAAATATTGTATATTTTTTACTTAATTATAAAATCCTTAATTTCGAAATAAAATATTCTTTTCTTTCTTAACGCTTTTTAAACTGTTAATTATCGATTTTATAGCCTTAAAAATATATTTATTGAAGCTTATAATCCGGTTTTCCTGAATTAATTCTTTTTTAACGTTTCTTTTTAATGTAATATATTTTTATATTAATTATAATATATTCTATTTTATGTTTATATCTAACTTTAATAGTTTAACATTCAAATCTTACAATATATTTAAACGTTAATTCTTTTTATTGTGATTAAAAAAGTATTTTAAACTGCGTTTCGTTTTTCGTCCGGATTGGCAAAGTTATTTCGGAACTTATTTTCGAAGTTTACATTATATTTAAAAATTTCCTTAATAATCCTTTTTCGTCAAATTTTTTAACCTTTCAAATAATTTCGTATAATAAGTTCAAACTGATTTCCGGCGTTTCTAATAAGATAGGTTATTACAGTAAAAGTTTCATTTAATCAGTTCTTTGATTTTAACAATCGAAAGTACGCTTTAACTTAAATAAAAAATATTTAAATATTTTTCTTTTCATCGTAATTTATTTTTAATAATTACTATAATTGATATTTCGACTTTAAATTAATTTCTAAAATCCTTAACTCTATTATTAAATTAGGTAATCTTTACTTAAAATTATCAAATAAAGTTATTTAAAATATTAATAAATATAATAATAATAGTAGATATTACTTAAAGTTTGACGCTGTTATTGAATAAATATTTATAGAGATAAAAACGGCTATAAACTTACCTAATTATTAAACCTAATCGACGCTTTAGGTTAATAATAATATAGTAAAACTTTAAGTAATAAAGTAATAATTCTATTTAATAATAATAAATAATTATTAATAATTGAAAGAATTAATTAATATTGCAAGTTAGTATTATTTAAGCTATAAAAATAATAAACGTATACATTTTAATTAGGATCCTTTCAAATCCGTTTATTCTTGCGGATTTATATCTTATAAATAAATTAAATTCGTATAAATTCAGAAATTCTTTCGGATCTATACCTTTTAAATATATAAATCTCCTTAGATCCGGAAATCCATTCGGATCAATATTATCTAATTCAAACTCTTGTATCGGAAACAACCTTCTTAACCTTCGACCGTTTACCAATAAGCTAACCTTGGTTGGTCATAACAGCATAAAAGCTCAAAAATGTCAAACAACTCAAATCCTGAAATCGGGTTAAAGTTTTAAATTAACTTTTTAATTTAAAAAGCCTAAAATGTTAAATCTTGTAAACCTTATAAACAAGTTCCGGAATTCGTAATTATAGTTAAAACAATTATTTATAACCTTTAATTATTCTTAAAAATGATAAATTTCATAAAATTATAATACGATCTTTTACTTAAAAGTTTTGGCTTTTAAAGATGTTATAATACGTTATTTAATTAATATTTTATTTATACTTCTATTTTTATTAATGTTATATAAGTTTATATTAAAAATTTACGTTATAAAAAACATCTTTAAGCTTTCTTTTTATCAAAACGGAGAAACCGTTCCAATTTACCCTTTTGTCGGAAGTTATTTATTTCCGTAATGAATTTAAAAGTAGGATATATAAAGTTTATATTATAACGCTGTAAAATATTCTATTTATAATAACTTCGAAAGTTTTATAAGGTTTTTTAAGTTTTTCGAATTTAAAATTAAAAGATTTCTTAGTAAAAAGAAGCGTTTAAGATATAAGAAAAAGTAAATTCGAAAGGTTTTTCGTTCCAGTATAAATAAATTAAATCGGATTTAAAAATAACGAAGTTTTTTATTTTTATAAATTGAAGTATTACGTCGTAAAAAAGAGTTATCAAGGTGATAAAGAATTTAAGTTATATTAAGGCGATATAACAGCGGTTACAATTTAAAATATTTACGTTATTATAAAACGTAATATAAACCGATTAGTTAACATTAAATCGTTATTTATTATTATTATAATAAATTAATGCGTTAATCTTATAAAGCCTTACTTTAAAGCCAACTGCTGAGCGTCCGTAAGCACGTAATTTCTCGATTAGTGTCTGTTGAAAAGGTTTATATACGTAATTACCTGTAAATTTCGAATTTTATAAATTTTATACTCGGTGGCTTTACGGTTCGAGAAGATCCTTAAAGGAGATAATATAACTTAGAAAATATTAAGCTTTATGCGGTAAATTTCAAAATGAATTTTAAAGACCAACTTTAAAGCTAAACCTTAATGGAAAACCTTAATTGCGCATAAAAGGCTGCCATCTTTCTAAGCCCTTGCCACTTTTACGGCTCGGTCGTTTCTACTGTTAAAAAGGATATATTAATATGATAACTAGATAACAAGTACTTAGCATTAAACCACCGATTCGAATTACCTAGAATATATGCTGCGAAAATTTTAATATGCGATATCGGTAATTACTAACTGCAAACCTTAAGCAAAAACAGTTTTATTAACTGTAAAATGATTTAAATGAATTGTTAAACGAATTAATATCATTAATAGTATTATCGATATAAAAAACCTTTTCTAGAAAAATAATTTCGAATTTTTATTTTCGGATACGATTTAATTTAGAAAAATAATAATCATCGATTTTTGCAAAAATATATATCGGAAAATATAACGATTATAAAAGGAACTATTGGCGAAATATATACGGAAAAATAAAAATAAGCTTAAAATTTTCGAAGTTCAGATTTTAAAACGATATAAGGAAACTTACGAGCGATAGTTTACCCGGCTGTTCCGGATTACGAAAGCCGTCCAGAATTTCGAAAGGAATAGACGTAAATAAAAGCGGGATAAAATAATTTAAAATTGCTTTAACATAAAACGTTTGTAAAAGAATAAGTTTAATAAAGTCTAGGAATTAAGCTAGCAATTTATGATTTTATCCAATTTTGGTTACACAGTTACGTCTTTTTTAAGGCAAATATTTAATTAGTAAAAGTACAGATTTAAATAACTATTGTTAAAAAAAGATATAAAATTAAAAAAATATTATTTCAGATTTTTAATTTATAAAAACGTATATTAAAATAGAAATATTTAATAATTAATTAATAGGTTACGTAATTATCAACAATAACAATAATATACCGGAAATAAAATGATTAAGAAAGTAATAATAATTAACGTAATTAGTTATAAAAACATAAAATATAAAACTTTTATTATATTTTTTATTATATCGTTTTTAACTTTTTGGTACATAATAATTATTTTATTTTATTTATAATTAATATATTTAATTATATTCGTTTAATATTCAGAGATTAAGAAATATTTCTTCACTTTATTTCGAAATTTATTCCATTGAACTTTTTTATAAACGCCTAAATATTATTCCGAATTTTTTGAGTTTTTGAAATAATTATTTATATTTAATTTTAAAACTTCTCAATCGATCTATCCGGAATATATATTTATAACTTTTAATCAATCCGACATAATTACGGTCAAAATATTTATAACAATTCGATTGGAATTAAGATTTAAGAAATAAATACATATTATATTAAAGAAATTGCTTTAATATAAATCATCATCCTTTATATAATTTGTATATAACGCTATTAAAACTTCTGAAAATTTAAACAAATAGCGGAATAATATACTAGAAGGTTTGAATAATTAAAGTTATAAATTACTTGATAAATTTAATCCGAATTACTTTAATATATATAAATAAACTATTTATTTCTGATTGTAAAATATCGGGATTAAATTAAATTAAATATGTATAGTTATTTAAGGTTTTATTGTCATGCCGTTTTTATAGACTTTAACCTGTTACTAAACTTGTGGTTAAAATAATGAATATCATTTTCAATATGTTCTATTAATTAATACAATCTTGTTAACGGTATTATAAAAATTAAAACCTTTTTTTTCGAAATATTTATATATCATTCATTTCATAATGAGGTAAGTATTTTAAAACTAAATTAATATCCGTTAAAGGCTAAATTAAATATTATAAAGGTTTCACGTTTTAATATTTATAAATAAGTTGACAACCTAGTTAATAATATACGGAACTACTAGAATCATTGTATCTATTAAAGAAAATGGTAAAATAATTAACGGTTACTAATTATTAAACTTTCAATTATCTGGACCGTCGGTAATATATATTAAAAAGGTTAAAAATTAAAACGTTACAAGTTATTATTAATTAATATTTTAAATCACAAAATACTTTAATATAGCATTATATTACGACATTTATGTAAAAAAAAAAGTTGATTTATAAATAAATATTTAGTAATATTAAGGTTTAAGGTTTCCGGACATTATTAAGGTTGTATAAAAGTTTAATATTTTATTTAATAATAATGGTTTATTTAATACTATAAGTTCTCAGTTTGAAAATATAGTTATATCTAATATAATTAAAACTCTATAATAATATATCAAATATATTTACATATACGAAAGTCCTATTGAATTTCAAAATTAATAAGCTTATCTTTAATAAGATTTAATAATTTGTTATTTAATTCGGATAATTCTTTTAAAAAGGGCCTTTTAATAAGTTAATTAATTTATTTAAGTTTATCTTTATCCGAAAACTTTGGATATTACGCAAGTTTAATAACATACGAAGTTTAATATGATATTAATTAAAATAATAATTATAATTATGGATATATTTCAAAATTATTGAGTTTAAAAAATAGATATAACGTACTACATTATCGAACGAGCAAAACTACTAAAAGAGCCGCTTTTTAGCACCTCGCAACAATAAATTTAAATTAAATAATTACAACTTCATAATTAATTTAAATTAATCGTATATTTTTCGCTAAATACTCTATAACTTTTTTATAAGTACACGTATTATGTTCGGACTTGCCGTAAATATTATATTTCTGTTTTCTCGTTTTACCTTTTTTACGATAACTATTTTTAATAGTTAATAGTTATACCTTTTAATTATCTTCTTTTTCGATTAAAAGGAAATTTTTGTTTTGTATAATAAATATTCATTTTTTTTAAAAACTTTTATTTTTCATTTTCCGCTGTTTTGGAAGGTGGGCGTTAATTTTACGTAATTAGCTGTTTCTTTTCCGAAGAAACGTAATTTTATATAGAGACAGTAAATTATTTTTTATTATAAAATCAATTAATTTAATTATATTTGTCGGTGATATTTTTTAATAAATAATAAATTTTCATAAATATCATTTTCATTTTTTTTTCTTTTTAAATATTTGTTATGGTTTTTATCAATAAGGAATAATTCCAATCGGCGGAAAAACCGACATACAGTTAATATAGGTATAATAAAAAAATATTTTGCTTTAAAAAAGATGTTATTAAAACCGAATAAAATAAGTTTAACATTTTACAAATATGGATTTAATATTAATAGATATTATATAAGCTTCTAACATATCATAAAAGCCGAGAATATTTTATTTTTAGAATATAAATATAATACTGTCGTATCAAATTTTCGATATAAGGTAAATATATACGTTTTAATACGGAAAAATAAAATACGTTGAAAGGTAAAGCCGAAAAAAAGGTAAATATATAAAACGTAATAATATCGTTATTAATATAATACTTTGCGAATTTTTATTGAATAATAAATTTCGTAACCGTTGAAATAAAAAACATTTCGATTTTTTTATACACGTTTATAAAAATTTGTTAACATATTAAGGTAATATTAAATCTAATACGTTTGTCTTTTAATTCTTATAAATTATACCAAACGTTTCATTAAATAATAAACATATCCTCAATTTCAAATTTAAAATAATTTCTTTACAAAAATAAGAAATAAATAAAAAGTTTAATTTTTAAAATCAATAATTTATATTATAATAATTCATTTCCCGAATTCCCTTTTGCGTTGCTGTAGATCTTTTACGTTTTTTTATATTCATAATCTTTATATTTAATATTATAAAAAACTTTCTTAAAAGGTTCGTTTTATCGAAGTTATGAATATTTTATTTTACGATGCTCTATTTCGTAATTATAATCCGAATGAGTTCGAATAATTTTCGAAAAAACCTTTAAATTTCCGCATAATATTTTTAACAAAGGAAATTTCACTTTCAAGGTATTTAAGAAACTTTTTACCATTTAATACATTTCGACGCTTAATTGATTGTAATATATTTTATAATACGTTATATAAAAACTAAATTCGTTGTAGTTTTAATATATTAGAGCCGGATAAAAATTGTACGTAGTTAAATCAAGGATTTGGTAGATAATTAATTTTCATTCGGTTAAGATTAATTTTTAAGAATTAAAAATATTATTGGTTCGGGTATATTAACCGTAATATCTAGTTTTAAAGTAAATTCGAAAACGTTTTATTTGAAATATAATTTCCTGAATTAAATTTTACGTTTAAATTTTTAATTTATATAATTAAGTTTATTTTAACTTTTTTAAAAAACGTCAACTATTATTAACCTCAGAAAATCTATAATTTAAGTTAAAAAGTTAAGAAGTTAAAGAAATTAGCTCGTTTAGTAATTTAGCTGGTTCGATAATATAGTACGTTAACTAAAAGATTTAATTTACTATATTTAAAAAGAAGAGAAAAATATAAAGAGTATAAATAGAATAACGAATATATAAATAATTAAAAAAACTTAACAACGATAATATTCTTTTTTATATAAGATCAAATAAAACGCTTGAAGATTTCTTCCGGCGACTACGTTTGTTTTACAAAAAATTAATATCTTAACTTTATTTGACTTGAATTAATTATGCTTATAATATAGCATTATTCTTTACCAGATTCCTTTAATTCTATAAATTAATATTATATTTTACCGATAATTTTATATATTTTCGTTTAAATATAAACCTCTTGATGTTTATATCCTTTTAGAAAAAGTTTTGTTTATTTATTTCTATTACGCTTAATTATTACAAAATATTTTACTTATATATATATCCCGATAAATCTAATCTTAATTATCTTGTAGTTATTTGAAAAAATGTATTATTTCATATAAAAACAAAACCTTTTAAAAGATTATATATAATATATATCAAAACCTTAATTCATTAATCAATATATTATATAAAACGCATATAATAAAAACTACGTATTCCTTGACATATATTAAAAATGCCCTACTTTTCTTTAGTTTTAATATATTATATTGAGTACATTAATTTAATGAGTTTACATTTATTATTCTATATGAATATAGTTTTAACTGATTAAAAAAAAGGCTATTTTATTTTTTGGATAGTTTAATAAATTCTGAAATGATATTAATTTAGGTAAATTATAGCAAATTTTTGTAATTATGTAAAATACAGAGTATTTACGACTATAACATATTATAATTAATGTTGATAATTATAATAATCAGGGCCCACTTAGTACCTATTACGACTATTTGTACTTTTAAGTTTCTAGAAATTCTTAATAGTATATAATTATGAAAATATATAACTTTATATAGTTAGACATATTTAATATATAGTTATACGTATTTAATATATAGTTATTTATAATACGTAGAAGACTTTAAGTTTAATATTTCTTTTTATTAATTGTAGGTTTTTTATTATATCCTTTCCGGAATGCTTAACAAATTGTATTTATTACTTAAATTAAAAAATGTTTCTTCCTATTATTCTATCGGTTTTTACTGATTTGGCAAAATATACGAAAAGCAACGCAGGATATAGGTAATATATAACAATAAAATTTAATACCTGAAATTATATTTAAAGAAGAAATGCGAAAAAATAGGAAATACCTACGTTTATAATTTTAATTATTTTAATAATTTTATTATTTAACAAGACTATTCCAATACTTTATAAATTATAAAAAGAGTTATCTATTTAAATCTTTTATGTATTAATCTTAATAACATAAGTATTTTAAAATCTTTAAAAAATGTTTAATAAATGTTTCGATTAATAATTTAAATAGATTTATGATTGTATTTAAAGTTTTAACGAAACAAATAAAAAACTTTATTCATTTTCTACACGAAAAAAACAAATATAAATTAAACGTCAGTTAAAAATGCTAAAGTTCATATTTATCGTATTAATAAAAACAAGATAACTCTTTTAAAAAATTAAATTATAATTTTTAAAAATAAGCTTAGTAAATAAATCGATAAATAAATTAAAATATAATTTAAAAAGCATATTATTTTCTTGGTTAAAAAATTCTAATTTATTAATTTAAGAAAGGATTTAAAGTAATTAATTTAACATAGTTTAATTTATAAATAAATTCAAAAGTATAATATAAACGTTAACCTTTTTTATTAAAAAATAATTAGAGAACTTCGCTTTAATTAAAACGTAATATCTATTACGTAAACCTAAGTCTTAATTTCCATATTATATAATGTTTGCATAATTAATATTAACTAATTTTATTTCACTATTTAAAATGTTAAATATAATAAACTAATTTTTTTTATAACTAGAAGTAATTATATTACCGTAACGTATATTTTTACATTAAAAAATAAAATAAAAAATAAGTTAATATAAAAAATCGAAAATTCGATATGTTTAAAAGAATTTAAATTTCATTTCGTAATAATATTTTTCCGAAGAAAATAAACACCGTTTTCGCTTAAAGTTAACAACTTTTTTAAACGATATTTTAAAATAATTCGGAATACAATCAGAAGGAAAACCCTAACATTAATTAACACGGAATATATATACGTTTAGAAATACTAAATAAAACAATGGGTTAAAATTTATATTGTAAAGTTATCAATATATATAACAATATAAAGTAATTTAATTAATTTTTAAATTTTTACCAACTTATATGCAACTTTTATTTTACCTTTTAAATATTATATGGTTATTTTAAAAAACAGATATTATAATTAAATAATGAAATAAAACTAACTATAAAATAAAATATAAAAGAGTTGAGTTAAACGATATAATGAAAGTAAGCGCGATTTAATTAAACGATCTTATAATAATATTAATAACTAAATCGATATAATTTATTAAACAAATAATGACCGAAATAATTAACATTTTTAACGTTAAAAACTTTCTTAACGTAATTAAAAAGTACCGGAATTGGGTTTTTCTATTCAAATTTCCGGTGGTATCTTAAAAGTTACCGAAATTCAAAATAATAATATAAAGAATATTGGATTTATTTAAAAAGTATGACTTTTTAGCGGTTTAAACCGTACCGCAAATTTAACTAAAAGATTAAACCTTAAAATAAAATTAATACATTTTTTGACAAAACTATTAAATAAAATATAAAATAAATACCCAAAATTATTAATTTATTTCAAAAGTAAACGATTATATTTACTTAAACGAAAACAAGATTAGGTTAACATTTAATTATAAAAAAAGGTTAGGTATATATTAAAAACGATAATATGAATAATACCAATTATATATACTTCAAACGTTTCAAAAAACGTTAAATATTGAATATATTGAAAAGGCAACAGATTATTTATATTAATATATAATATTATACACAGTATAGCCGTTTAACTTAATAATTATATATTAAAGAAATCCGTAATTAAAAAGTAAATAAGATTTAAAACGGTACGACCGATAAACTCTTTTATATTTATTTTAAAGCTTATTAATATTCATAATATCGTGTATTTTATTACTAATAACCAATAAATATTTCAGTTCGGTTTAGAATTAATTTCGAGAAGTTATATCTAACGGAAAACGATATATTTAGAAGTAAAGGTTAAAGCCCAGGTCAAGGTATAACCGGTTAACATTTGTATAAATTTAAATAACCTTTTAATTTTCGACGGTCGGAAATGAATAATTATTTAAATTAAAAAATGTAAATATTACAAAATATAATATATTTTCGTTTAAAATATTAATTAAAATTTTTTTTATTATTATTTAAATTAAATTGAATTTTATATATAAAGTCGATTGGAAAATTTATAAATTAATAATTTTTTCTTATTTAAAATTAACGTCCTTTACAGTTTTATACTAGAAATATTATTAACTATAACATTTTTACTTTAATAAGAAACTTAAATTGTTTTCGATAAAAACAGTTATATTTTTCGTTTAATTTTCGATAAAATAATAAAAAACTTTTTAAACTCGGCGTGTTCAAAATTTATTTAACAAAACTTTATAATTATTTATATAATAATAATCTTCATTATAAGTAAATTTTTTATTTCCGTAAATTATATTAATTTATCTAAATTAACAAGTAAAAAACCTATATAACAGCATTTGTTATATAATAACGTATTCTCTAGTAATATTTAGTTTTATTTCTACTATATTTAATTTAAAAAAGGCTACTTTTTACAATATTCAAATCTAACGTCTGGAAATCAAGAAAAATGCAAGGTCGAATAGGTTCAAGCCTTGTTTTCCAGGCTGAGCCAAATATACAGAAAATTATTATACGATATAATTTGTACGATAAATATTATACCTAATATTTTTGAATCCGATAATTAATTAACGGTTTTACGGTTAAAACAAATTAATATCTCGGTTCCACAAAACTTTATTTTAAAGCCGATTAATACGTAATTGCCGATAAACTTCGACCTTGGTAAACTGTATGCCCGTTAGTTCTACGGTTTGACAAGTTTAAATAATATAACTTAGGAAATGTTAAACTTTACGCGGTAAACCTTAAGGATAAACCTTAAAGGCAAACCTTAAAGACAAACCTTAACGGCAAACCTTAATTGCGCATAAAAGGCTGGCATCTTTTCGAACCCTCACCAATCTTACGGCTAAGAATGTCAGATATCAGCCAGGAAAAGGGCTAAGAACTCCAACCTCGATCGTTCCCACAGCACCTTCTCGAGTTACCCAAAATACCATGCCACGCAAGTCCGGATATGCGATATCGGTAGTCCATAACCGCAGGACTACCACTAAAACCGTCTCATTAACGGTACAGAATTACCAAAAAATTACCCGACGAGCTAAGATTATCGACATTACTTTCGATCCAAAAAGTCTTTTCCAAAATGATCGACTTCGGCTTTTAATCTTCGGATTCGAGAAATCAAGAAAAGTAGAAAAGAAAATTTATATATAAAATAAGAAAAATAAGAGCAAAGTTGTATTTTTTAGTTAATATAATATCGATTAATATTAAAAAGTTAGTATAACAGGAAGAAAGTGCATTAATATGATTAAAAAGTTTTACTTTTTAATAATAGAAAATAATAGAAACCTGAAAAATACACAAATAAGTAAACGTGAATTTTAATATTTTCATATATTATTCCGAAATTTATAAAAGTTTTTTAATCAAGTTTACAACTAAAATAATGATTATATATATCAACTTCGTAATTGATAATAAAATAAATTACTTATTCGATAAATACAATATTTTTGGTAATAAAGATGTTATATATTTTTTTAAAAATTATGAAACACGTATTACTTTTGTCGATAAGTAAAAAAATTAAACAACGAGGTTAAAGTAGGTTGGTTAAAGGTTAAAAATGACTAATTTTAATATGGAAATAGAATATATTATATATTTAAAAATATTTTCAATTTAAATTTATTTTCATAACGGTTTCCGTTTTCGTTGTTTAAAGGAAATTAAATCTTAAATTATAAATAAACTACATAATAAACAACTTTAAAGCTTTAAACAATTATTTTCGGGATATACCTTTGTCCGGATTAAAAGAATATTGTAAACGATATAATTAGTAAAACATAAGTTACTATTTTTAACATCTTTAAATTCTTTTTTAATTATTAATGGGTACGAAATATCGGAACCGTATAATAAATATTAATTCCGAGAAATTAAAAATGTTTAACGTTATATTAAGAGATTTTATCATCCTCCGGTTTTCAATTAAGGATATATAAATAACTTATTTTTTCTATAAATATTTTATACGGAAAGGCCGAAAAGATTTAAAGTATTAATAAGTTATATTAAATATATTCGATAAAGCACGAATTTATATAAACACAAATATTTTTTATTAGGTTTTTTATAATTCGTTTAGTAAGTTTTAACATTAACGGAAACAGAATTTTTAAAACGAAAAACAGTATTAACAATAAAACAAAGACTTTTTCCTTAAAACGTTGGATACTTTTAAATGTTTGTGTAAATAGGCTAATTTAACTACGTAAAAGAATTATATAATATAATACTAAAGTGATTTTTTTAAATGACAACAAAGTAAATCATTAATAAAATTTAAAAATTAAAATCTTTTTTTAGTAAAGCATTAAAATAACCGTAAGAATTTTACATTTTGAAATTAAATTGTCTGGCCGGATAAAAGAAATATAAGAATAAATTTAAAACTTTTAAGAAGTTTAATAGGTAATATATTGTGATTAGAAAAGACTCTTTAAGAAAACACTTCATAAAAAAATATATAAGATTCTAATTTTTCGGTTAATCGGTAAATAAGATAATTAAATCATTGCCGGCGAAAATATATTTAAAATCACAATTAAATTTATTTCTTTTTATAGTTAAATTAACTATTAACGCGGAAAAAGTATACAGCTTTATAAAAATATTACCGTTATACTAGAAAGTCAGAAAAAGTTATAAATTTTTATTTAATTTAACCGGTTTCTGGTTAGCGTTTTTATCGATTACGGTTTATTGAAAGCATTATTCTTTATATATTCTTAATTAATAAAAATCTTAATAAAATTACGTTTAAGTTAATCCAGGTTGTTAATTATTTATTAAAATTATTATTAAAAATGTATTCTATTTACGAGACATTTTATACAATATCCGATATATTGTTTTGTTTATTTATAATAATTTCGGATTAAAAGCTATTTAAAAAAAACAAACTCAATAAAATAAATAATATATAAATAATACTGATGTTTAATATTTCTTTATAAAAACGGCATAATTGTTTAAATATTTTTATTTTTAAAAATAAATTTAAATTTATATTAATAAAGAATACATTATAAATTATTCATATAAACATATTTACGAAATTCTATGAAAGGTGAAGACCGGTAGATCTGACAAACAAAAAAACATATGGATTTTTAAATTGAAAACCAAGTTGTTTTTATATATTAAGGTTAACGGTTATAAAAGGTTATATATTTTCTATTTTTACGTTAAAAATACATGGAAATCAATTTACGATTAAAATTATTATTTTAAAGAAAGAGTATAATAAAAGCTTTACGTAACATTTACTTAGTTAAAGATATTTTAAAGTTTTAAAATATTTTAGTATTTACGTAATTTACCGCAAACAAAATATATTTAATTAATGTTTTTAAAAAAGATTTACCAGTAACGAAGTTCACGTATTATACGATAATTATAAACTTTATTTCGAGTATACGGAAAATAACCTTTATGAAGCCTTTTTCAATGTTAAGGAAATGAAATATAATACATCTTATGAATTATTTTATATTAAAACAATAGAAAATCGTTATTGATATTTATTAATATACGATATACAATTAAAATTTAGGTAGCGATAATACTAAAAGTATTTCAATTTTATAATCAAGAATCTTTTCTAATAATAATTAATTTTAAAAATCCGAAATTTTTCTTATTTTGTTAAGCATACTATTTTCTATTTTACAAATTAAATTATTTTTTTAAAATACGTATTACTCCCAAATTAACAAATTTCGAAAAAGAGTTAAACTGGTAAAATCATTTTACGGTTTTATATATTTATAAATCTTTATGTTATATAAACGAATAAAATATCCGTTTTATATTAATATTTAAATATCTTTTTAATAACTATAATAAAATCAATTCTAAACGCATTAAAATTGAAAATTTCACTTACAACTGTCATGAAATTTGTTAACCAGAAAAAAAGAAACGGTAATTTCGAAAAATATAACAAATAACGTAAAAATAATTTATAATAGAAAGGTTATATAATTAATTAATTTTATTAATATATGAACTAAGAGAAAATATAATAACTATTATATTCCGAAAATTTTAATATAATAATATATCATACTTTAAAATATATTAGAAATATTATTAACCCGTATAGATCCGTTTTAAATTTGCGTAAAAATTAAATAATGAACTTATAAACTATATTTCTTTACCGATTAAAAAGTTTCCCTTATTATTGCCGCAATATAATTATATAAATTAAGACAAAAAAAGAATCATTCTAATAAAATATTTCTACACATTGTTTAATAGCCGTAAATAATAACGTCTAAAAGTAAAGATCGCCGGCATTATAAATTACCGGATTCGTTAATATAAAAAATCCCGTTATTTAAATAATTCGCTAAAAATTCTTTTATATCATTAAAAATAATAAATAACGTTTCAAAAAAAAGTTTTTTTTATAAGTAACGAAATTATTACTAAATACGAAATAAAGTATTCGATGAATTAGCCGGTTTAATATCAAAAACAGAATTTAATCCGCTTTAACGATATTAAAACGTGAAGTAATAAATATCGAATTAAACCTTCGATTAAGAAAAAAAGGAAAATTAAAGAAAAGAAGTTATATGCGTTATTATTTTTATATATCTTAGTATATTTATTAAATATTGTTAAATACTTTCTATCTAGTCATGTTTTGTTGTATTTTTTATATATTTTATATATTTATTTTATTTTCAAATTTGATTATTTCTTTAAATTGCGGTTATTTTATGCTTACAATATATAACCGTTTCTGCCTTTTTTAAAATATTTTACGGCCTTAAAAAGAATATATCGACGTTTTTAAAATTTTTAATTATATAAAAGCAACTTTTTACTGTTTTTAAATTTTGTATATTACCTATCTTCCGTAACTTGTATAAAAATCGGTAATTTTTTAAAATTTTGTAGATTCTTACGTTGCATTTTAATACAAGATTTACATATTTCATTAGTGATAATAAATAACTTAGTGATAATTACGCTATAATAAATAATATAATTATTAATAGTATTATTTCGGCTTAAAAAATTTCTAACGTTTAAAATAATGAATAAGATAATTCTTATAATAAACTCTGATTACTAACGCTTCCGTTAAATAGCGATTGATTCGATAAAAACGTTAACGATAAATAGAATATGCAGAGTTTTAATGAAAAATGATTTAAATAAGTTTATTAAATTAAATTAAATTTTATTAAATATAGTAATGAAGCCGGAATTTCAAGTAATACAACCTATAAATTCTTTATTATTTAAGAAACGTTTATTTTCAACGCACAATTCTTTCCAACCATAATAAAGATAATTATAATACTTACAATAACTTTGTTAATAACTTGTTTAAAAATTAAAGTAAAACCTTTTGCGTTATAAAACCCGATAAAGTTGCTTTTTTAAAAAAGAAATTACGTTACGTATAAGCAAAATTTCCTAGAGGTTATAATAAGTTATCATTTATAACGACCCAGAAGTTTAAATTTAAAAAGTCCGGTTTTAACGGCATAAACAACAAAAATAGTATAATAGTAAGTTTGTTTAATAATAATTTTATAATAAGCAGCATTAGAGGCGAAATCTATAATATCCTTCTTTTCTTAATTAAATAGAAATCCAAAAGTTTATTTTAACGAAAAGTATAGTATAAAAAATCAAGACATAAAATAACTACGTAAGAAATATCTTGTATTTATTTAAACGTTTTATTTATTAAAAAATGCAAATATTAAACTAGGCGTTATTAGTAACAAAAAGAACTTTATTAAAAAAGGAAAACACTAATTCTTAAAACGGATTAATGGTTTATTTTATCCATAACTGCAAAAAGTATAATTATAGGTCCCGTTTTATAATAAAACTAAAACAAAAAGCTAATAGATTCGTTACTAAAAAATGGGTAAAAACTTTGGTTGAATATTATGATTAAAACCCGCTACAAATAACGTCAAACTTATATATTTTGTCTAAAAGAATAAATACGGCGGTGAAATACTAATTACAGCTCCTATTTTAATTATTAAATATTACAATTTTAAAATTTATTAAAGCGGTAATATTGGAAATTATTTTGCGGAAATAGTTTAAATTATATAAAATAACGTTAATTATTAAAAAGGATAACGTTTAATTAAATATCAATAACGTTATTTATTTTCTAATATATATGTTTTAACAAAATATATATATTATTAATAAAAATCTTAAAAAAAATGTTACGTTTAATGGTTATAATGTTAACCTTTTTACTATAAACGTTATTTTTCGCGATAGAAACAACCGATTTAATAATAGAATCGAAACGGTTATTGAAAGAGTAGAAAATAAGGTTAATATAATATCTAAACCTGGTAAAAAAAACTTTATACGTTGTATTTAACGAATTAATTAATATTTAAAGCCAACAAAATATTACAAAAAGTTGTTTCTAAAAAGGTTTAAATTTAAAAATAATTATTTCCATTAAACAATTAAAGTTTCCGGATATTTTATTAAATATTTTATATATTAAATTGAAACGAAAAGACTCGGTTCTAATTTGTGAAAAATGATCGGATATATTTTCTTAAAAATGCGTAATAGAAAAAGGAACTGGTTTAATTCACGTAAATGTGTTATATAATGTTGAAATTATAATAAAGATTATTAATAATCACTGATAATAAGGGGTATATATCTTAAGGTTAAGCACGGCAAAGAGACTTTTAAAAATATATATATGGGGTTAATTAATTAATCGGTTAAGCTTCGGACCTAATTTTCTATTTTGTATTATTTAAAGCTTTTTTAAAAAAGTATTAAAATTATTTTTAATTTAATTTGAGATAAAAATAAATAAATTCATAAAGTAATTAATTTTTGAACTTGCAACATGTATATAAATCTATGAATTAATTTAGTTAACATTTACGTGGTTTACTTTTATTATTTTTCAGTTAACCTTTTTTTACCTTTAGGTTAATTAGGCTAGTTTTGAAGGAAATAACGTTCTCGTTATTATGTTATAATTTCATAAGTATTCTTTGTTTATTTATACAGTATATAATATTAATTTCTAATTATTATTCATATTTATTAGTTATTTATAACCGGTTATAGTTTATATATTTGTTTAAAAATAACTTTATAAGTTTAAGTAAATTTAAATAACATAATTTAAAACGAACAAATTATAAAGCGGCTTTACATGTTATAAAAATTCATGAAGTTAATTCTCTCGGTTAATCGATAAAAATATAAAAGGTAGTTTAGTTAAATTAAAAACATTAATTAATGAATATTTAAATAAAATTCGATTCATGTATTAATTATTTTTAAAATTTAAAATTTAATTAATATTTAACTCTTTATTATTATTATTAAACGGGAATAAAAATTTCTTAAATTATAGGTCTGGGCTTTTTAAAATGTTATCCGGCTTTAATTGAAGTTTAAAATATATTTTAATTTTAATTTTATTATTATTTAACATAATCTATTTTTTTTAAAATATTATAAATTCATTTCGAAATTTTAAAACGTAGATTATAAAAATACAATGGTAAATAATGTATAAATTATAAGTTTATATCATCTTCTAAAAGTGTATTTTAATAAATACCGTACGTATTAACGGATTCTTAAATTTTAAATTATTTTAAACTTTTTTATATTTTAAAAGGAATCCTTTAATAGAATTGTTAAATAAATGAATATTAAAAGTTATAACAATTCTTTTTAATCGGATACATGATATAGTAATTTAATAATTTATTTATTTATTATCAATAAATATTCTAATTTAAATAATAAATTAGACCTATTCTAGGTAATACATTTAGATTTTTTTTCGTTAAAAAATATTGTTAATTTTCTTTTTATTAATTATGTTTCCCGGTTTTAAAATAAGAATTATTCTATTTTGAAGGATATAATTAAATTGTTTACATAAAAATCATAATATATTCCGATTATGAAAGAATTTCAGTTTATATAATTATAAAAGTCTATTATAATCCGCTTAATATAACGTTTTTTTAAAACTCATTCAATTATTAAAAAAAAATAATGAAAAGTTTCTAAATCTTTTATTACTTATATTGTAATAAATAATAAAAATAAGTTAAAAATTTAAGATATTAAAAGTTATAAAATCAAGAGAAAAAAGATATAACTTTTATATATATTCTTCGAAATATATGTTTTATAATATTAATGATTTATATGAATATATTAACGCATTAATTAAAGTTTTTAAACAACGATATATTACATATTGTAAAGATTTAGTTTATATTTATTTAATACTTTCTTCAAACAACTATATATTAGGTAATTTGGAAGTAATTAAAAAATATAAATATATTTATAAATTTTTTAATTAACTAAGAATAATAATAATAATAATTAAAGAATTTAAATTATAAATATAAACTTATACTAATATAGAAATTTGTTAAAAAATTGTACCAAATTATATAATAAGATTATAAATATATTTAAAATTAATATATTAATTTGCTATTCAAACATGTATATATTAAAAACAATTCTAAAAATTTTATCTAATTTTATTACAAGGAGAATATAGTTATTATTCTATTTATAAATTAATACTACATTAATCTTTATATTCACAGGTTTTTATAATTTCTTTTATTTATTATATTAATTCCTTTTTTAAAGTCATGTTTATTTTCAAATCTAATATAAATTTAAACATATAATTAATATTGTTCTAAGTTTTAATAAATTATTAAATTTACGAAACATCTGGAATTTATATAGAAATATAAATTTATATATATTAATTAAGTTCTCAAAAAAGTTATTTATTGAAAAATCAGGGAAATAAAATAATAAAACATTAAGTTTTAATACAAGGAAATTTATTACTTTTAAAATTCAATAAAATTTACTTAAATCCGAATATAATTTTTAAACGTTTAAGAGTTTTAGGTAGATTATATGCTAGTATATTCTTTAATCCTATCATTTATTATAATAATAAAGCTTAATTATTAATGCATATATTAAGCTTTTAAACAACGTCAATAAAATCCGTCAACTTTAAAATTTATTATATTACCGAATAATTACTTATATATTTTATAAAATATCAATTTCATAATATAATAGCTATTTATAATGTTTTATTTTTGAAAATACCTGTTATAAATAATATGCAATTTTGAAACCTTAATATTTCTATTATATATTATAATTAATAAAAATACTGAAAAGTTTCATATTTAACCTCGTTTGAAATATTATTAAATAAATAACCGTTAATTATCGATTAATAGCGCTTAGTCTTTCATTTTTTAAAATGTGTTGACTTTATAATCCTCTTTTAAGGTTTTCATTACCGGTTTTAATTGTGTTAACAGGTTTAAGTAATATTAATTAATTTATTAGATCATTTTTAAATATGAAAAAAAATAGGTTTTGTGGTATTTGAAATAACCGGCAACGGAAATTAAATTAATTTGCAGATACTTAATTTATTATAAAATATATAATATTTCAATATTTGAAAAAATATATTTCTCATTTTTGATAATATGATTAACTAATTTTTATTAATTGATATAATATATTTATAATTATATTTGTTTATTTAGGCAGGAATTTAAATACCGGTGGATATATATAATAATCAATTAAAAACGTAAATCTGTAAATAACCGTTAATATTTAATTTAAAGTGATTCTTTTAAAAGAATTCAATTCCCTTTTAAATTGATATAGATTAAAATATATCAACCTTAAGTTATAAATTCTTTTACATTTTTATTTATAAAGAAATTCCGGTATATTTAATATAACTTCATACGAATTAGATAAAGCGTAAAATTAAATATTAAAAATTCCATTAATATAATATATACATACTTTTTAAATATCAACCGGTTTCGGATTTTTACGGTACATTTTATAATAATTGTATCGGGTTTATAAAAACTTATATTTAAATATTCCGGAATAATTAATTCGAAAATTTTAATATTAAATTTAATTAAGAATGAAAATTTAAACAAATGTTTAAATGATATTAATTCGATTATAAAAATGTGTTATAAAAATTAGTTTTAATATAAAAATAGAAAGAATTTGAAATTTTTAATATTCGGCAAATATAATTAAATATATTAATAAGGAATAAAATAGCGTAATTATCGTCTAGAATAATAATAAACAAGTACTAAAAAAATAGAAATTCTTTTTTAAATCTTTATAATAAATAACGTTATTTTTTATTCATTCTTTTAAACACTTTATTTTTAATATATTATTATCGTTTATAATAACGTAATCTTTAAATCGGTTATTAAATATATATTTTTAACATTTAGTTGGATAAATTTAAAAGTCTTAACGTGTTAACTTTTTATTTATTGAATATTAATAATATTTAAAATATCCGATATTACGTTATTGAATTCACTGTTCATCGGTTTTTAATATCCTTTTTTATTTTTCATAAATTATTTTATTTTATTAAGGAAAGAACACATTACAATTTGAGTTTATTAAATGTTTTAAATAAGAAATATTTAATGACATAAGTTTTTTATTAAATACCGCTTAATTTATCGATATTCGAGTTTTATATTTTTAAATATATTTATATATTATAAAGAATCGTATAATAATATTATTTTATTTTTCTTGTTTATAAATTGTTTATTTTTATAATATTAATTAAATTTAATTTTAAAAACATTAATTACGTTTTTAATTTTCCTTTTTAAAAATTCAAATTTGAAGTTTCAGTTTTTCCTATTAATAAAATCATGCTTATTAATAACACTATTTTTTATTTATATATTAATTTTTAAAAGTCAGAAGCGTAACTTTTTAGCATAATATAACCGATAAAATCGAATTTCGATAAAGGTTTAATTTACTTTTTATCCGTATTATTTATCGTTTTTATTAGATTTTGAACACTCGGCACGTATTTTTTTAATTAAGTTTTTAACTAAATTATATCTTCTGTTTTAATTTGTTTCCGAATATTAAATATGTTATAGATTTTAATTATTTTATCCTTAATTCTTAAACTTGTGTTTATTTGAACTTTAATCGAAATATTATATTAACAAAAATATCTTCTTTTAAAAGCTTTTTATTTGTTATTAACGTAATAAAACGTAAATTTTTATTTTTAAATAATTGAATAATTTAGATCTCATTTTAACCGTAACTTTATAACCGTTATTTCTAAAAATCATTTCAACGTTAATTATTTTAAATAGAAATTATATTAAGACATTATAAAAAAGCGTAATCTTTTTTAAATCATTAATTAATTACTTTTTAATACTTTATATATATAGATATTATTTTTGGAATCTATTTCAATTATATGCGTTAATATTATAAAGTTATTATATAATAGTAAATCGAATTTTATATTCTACAATTATAACTTTCATAATATTATTTAATCATTATAAACTAGCTTTATTTTATAGCGATAATTCTACAGTTACCGCATTATGTATTTATTTTATATTAGAAAATTTCATTTCAAATTGAATATTTTAACGTTCTAATTTTAAAAATAATTCTTTTTATTAATATTTCGCGTAATCGATTAAAAATTTTAATACTATTAAAAATCGAACGTATTGCTATATTTCTTTGAATAAACCTTTAAGAAGAGAACTTTAATTACTTATTTTAATAAATATTGAAAATATACCGGTCTAAATTCGATTTTTGTTAAATAACGTTTAATTAAATAATAATAAAATTATCGATTTATTTACAAATCGTTTACTAACTTAAAGATTTTAGGTAATATTTAAAACAAACTCTTAATAATTAAATGTTTTTATTAAAGGTAATTTAACAACAATGTTAACAGTTTTTAAAAAAATAGCAAATAATTAATTTAAATTATTCATATTTTAACGTCCGATTTCTATATAAATTAGATTTCGTAAATATAGTTTAAAAAATTCTTTAAAAGGTTAAAAATGGTTGAATATTTTAATTTAACGCTTTTTAAAATATTTTTAACTTTTAAATAATTAATTAAGAATATTTTTAAGTCCTTTTTATTCGCATTTATTTTATAATGAAATTTTAACGGTTATACAGTACTTTAAAGACTTTAAGACTAAAGTTATCATAATTATTTTTTTCACGTTTTTTATAATCTTATTTAATTAAGTTTTTAAAGGAAAATTAAATTTTTCGTAACAAATTGATACATAGTTTAATCTTAGTAATAGAAAAGGAAAACAAACATCATATAATATATAATAACATTTAAAAAAGCTTTAATTTTTAAAAGGTCTTTGTATAATTAAGATTTTTAAAATTTCTTTTTAACCCTAATTATATCCGGCTATTTATATGTTTTATAAAGAAATTTAATTTTTACGGCTATTTTTTGAGATTATTAAAAAAAACTTTTTAATCTATATATTAAATAATTGGAATTTGTTTTTATTCCTGAATGAAAATAAATTATAGAATTAATAAAATATCAAAATATATTAATATTTAAACTTTTATTAACCGAAATTAACGTAACTTAAGTATAAACGGAAAAAAACTTTCTTAAAATCATTAATAAGCATATAAGAAATTTTTAAAAGATTCGTCGAAACTTTTAGCATAAAAACATTACGTAATATAATAATGTTTAATTTAGTCGTAAAATTATTTAAGTATAGATTTTCATCTTTTTTTTCATAAAAAATTAAAATCTTTAGAGGGAATATAAAGTTATTTAAATAGTTTTATTAGAGACTTATTTTTAATGTATTAATTAATTCGTTTTTAAAGTTATGTGGTAATATAATAGCTTTAATTTGTTTAAGTTTTATAAAAAACTATTCCCATTCTATAATTAAAAATAATGTTTGATTTTATTTTATTATATTTTTATTAATCTTTTACGAGAAAAATAAACATTTAGAAAATAATCTTTTAATAATGTGAAATCTGTTATTAAGTTAATTAAAAAAAAAAAAACTTTTTCTTTTAATAAATAGAGTATTTCGTAATATAATAAAAAATATAAAAAACCAGGCCATTAATAATATATTAAATTCGTCAGGGTTTTTTTCCGGTTTAATAGATAATCTTTTAAACTTTCTTTAACTTTTTAACTTTTTAATTTAAATTTCCAATTTAAATCAATTTGATTAGTAATATACATTATTAACTGAGATTATTTTCTTCCATTTTGGTTTATTCATCGTATTATTTTATATAATCCGATTTTAATCGATTTTATTTTATTTTATTTTATTTTAAATAATTTTATAAACGATGTATATAGGTTTATAAATTGTAAATTAACTTAACATTATATTTCCCGTTTTTGACTTTCTATTTATATCTTCTTAAATTATGTTTAGATTTTAATTAATAAACGTATTATTAATTAACAAATATAAAATTTATAACGTAATCGTTTATTTCCTTTGTTAATAAATTTATATATATTAATAAATCGGTTTATTAATTTCCCGGCTTTCTCTTTTCTTCGTTTCTGCGAATATTACTGATATCTTATCGATTAAAAGTAAAAAAAATAAGAACTCGTCTTAGATTAAATTTCTAATTTCTCTATATAATTTTAACATTTCTATTAAAGGTCATTTTTAATGTAACTATAAAATTAAGTTTTAATAATAACGGTTACGAAGCGTACTAGACGTTGATAATAAATAGAAAAATATTAAGTAATAGGTTAGATTAATCAAATAAAAATTTCGATTATACATTGAAACGGAATTTATTTTTAAAAAGAATTTAACGTTATAAAAAATGTATATATTTATCGTATAATTAATTAATGTTATTCAACGTATACTAAAAAAATAACCTTAAAATTATTTCTATTTTAATAATTCGATTAATTAAATTGTTACCGGATTGAAAACCTCGTTGAATTATAAAGTTAATTAAAAAAATAATATATTGAATTGAATTTTATTATTAAATAAATAAAATTTTGTTTACTTTTTAACTTTTTACTTTATATTTTATATTTATAATCAAAACTTTAACAAATTCCTTTATTTTTAAAATTTCAGTTTTTAATATTTCGACTTTTATCATTTTACTTATTTCTTTAGTTTTATAACTAAATATATTTAAGGTATTAACAAATATAAAAATTTTAAAATCTGTACCAAAATTTAAATAAATTAGGGTTAATTTAAATTATATTAGTTCGCACTTCTTTTTAAAAGAATTTCGGTCTTATTTTCTAAAGTTTAATGGTATATTTCTCGATTAAATTATTATAATTAAAAAAAATCATTTATTTAAATAAAGTTATCGATTTAATTAATAATATTTATTCAAATAACGGTTTCTATATTTTAAAATAAAAATTCGTTAGATATTAATTTATTATTATCGACCTTATTGTTTTTCTTGTTCCGAATTCTCTTTTCATATATTTAATTATTATAATGTTAATAAATATAATTAATTCAATAAAATCTTTAATTTTTAAAATCCGGAAAACTTTTTTTAAATATCGGATTTTTTTTACTTTTTATAAAATTATTTTATAATTGATTTCGAAAAAACATTTTTCGGTGAAACGACTTTTCGTTTTTTTTTTTTGATGAAGGAAATTATATTAATTTCGGTTCTACGTTTTGAAATGATATCGGATTTTTATAAATTTAACTTTAAAAATACTAAATGTTGAAAAACCCATTTATTTATTTTCGTTAAATTACATTAATTCCGTATATTTTAAACTCATAAATGAATTATATACATACATTAAATATTTGAAAAAAACGCCCAAATTAATAAATATGTGGTTTTAAATTAGAAAATTATTTTCTAGAACTTTAATATTTACTTTAATATTTTTTCGATTATCCTAATTATGTCGATTATTTTAATAAAAGTTATAACCGAATTTTTCCGGTGAAACACTTCTTGTATTAATTAATTAAGCGGTTTTATAATTACGAACTTAAAACGGTTTTTGTTTTACCGGAAAGTAATATTATAAAATATAGGTAACTTTCGCGGGTTTTTTTAATAAAAAACCATAAAATTTTATTTTTCTCGAATTTATATAATTTCTAAATTTTATAATACGATCGTAATTGCCGATACTTAAAGAACTTTATTTAATAATAAACATCGTAAATAAAAATATTCTTAGCCTTATTTTTAAATTCTCAAGTTAAATACAACCGATTTTTTTTAATTAATATTAAAACTGACATTTCTTTTTATTATTTACGATATTCGTGTTTAAAATATTTATCATTATTTAAAGCAGGACTTTTAATTAATAATAAAATATGATCTTAAATTATCATATATAGGTTTTTCAACTTTAAACAAAATTTAAATAGTTTTTTAATAAACGTTCGATATATTTATTTTTATTAACTGCTTTCTTTTTTGCTTAATTCTCTCCCAACATTTTGAGTTTAATAATATATTTGAAATAATATTTATACATCTAATTAAAAGTATTACGTCAAGTTGATTGAATTAAAGTTTTTAATTAAATGTTAACGGTGCGAATTTGCTTAAAGTTTTAAAATTTAAAAGTTTTTAACAAAATGTAATTATTTTATCCATTATTATTTTAACCCAGATTTTTTGTATTATTCTTATCTGTTTAAACCGGTAATTTAATGAGTATTTTAATCTTAGTAACTTTATATTCTTAAAATAATCTGATAATCTTTTCGAGTTAATCGGTAACTTTAATAATTAAAAAGCAAAATCCCGGATACGTTAATAAACTCGGAAAGTTTGAAAAAATATTACCTTTAATATAAATATTATAACTTTTAAAAATCACTTTTAAGATTCGTATTTTAATAAAATCTTTCGTTTTTGTTTTTTTCAATATTTTAATAATAATTTTAAAAATTATTTATTTACTTGGATATTTTCCAGATTTTGAAAATCCGATTAGATTATTTTCAAGTTAATTTTATTAACCCTATTTTCGTAAATATTATTTATTAATCGATATTAAATCGTTATATTTAATAAAGAATTTTAAAGGTAATAATAAACCGCATTATTTCTCGGTTTAAATAATAATTTTAACGATTTTCGATAAATGTTTAATAAAATTTTTAAAATATATTTCGAATTAATTCAAACTTTGAGTTTGAAGTTTATTTAGGTTTTAAATATATTTAAATTAAAAATACGTTTAAATATAAAATAACTATTTATGTATAGTATTTATTTTAAATATATTTTCAAATTTTTCGAATTTTAAAAATAATTAATTTCCTTTTTTTATTATACTTTTGAATAATTTTATGTCAATTAGCATTTTGATATTAATCTATATCAAATCGTAACTTTTCTAATTTATTTATTTTAATTTTATTTCTAATCTAAACACTGTAACATTTAAATTCAGCAAAAACCTTTTGAAGTAATATTATCTAACAATAATTCTATAAAATGTTGCTTAAATAACGTAAAAATATATTAAAAGATATTTTATAACGTTTTTTAACCTTTATATCGTATTAAAACTATTATACCTTTTTCGGTAATTTTCGTTCTTACGTAAAATAAATAAATTTATAACTTTAATTTTTCTTTAATTAATATTTGTAATGCGATTTATATCTTTAATTATATTATCGTTTTATTTTACTTAATTAAGTAAAATTCGAATTATTACTTTATTAATGATATAAATTGCACTATTAATCTTTATTAATTAAATTTTATATTTTATTTTGTTATATCATTCTTTTTGCCCTATATGTATTGTTACCTAAATTCCGTAATTAATTTATATCTTAAACGCGATTATTATTTACGTTTATACTTTTTCATCGTTCTTTAACCGAAGTTATATTTTTTCAACCCTAAGATTCTTTTATTATTCGGAAAACAGTTACGTTATTATTATAATTATTAATTATTTAGCGTAAGTTATTATTAAATTTGCATAATCGTAATTATGATTAAACCGTTATTATATTTATAATCACGTACTTTTTCTTAAAACATTATCTCTTTATTTATCAATTGGAAACCGGAATCGTTGCGGGAATTTATTAAAACCCCTCTTCTTACCGAAAATATTAAATAAATCAAACCCAAAAATTTTAGTCTTAATTAGAAAAAAGATTTCTGATATATATTTTCGTAAAATGAGTTAAAATAAAACAAATTGGTTAGATTAATGCAAAATGTATTATAAGGTGTTAAAACCATAATAAAGATTACTACTAATAATCGATAATAAATGCTAAATATTTCGGGGATTAAACTTAGCGAAAAGAATTTCAAAAAATACTTATATAGGGCTAATTAATTGATCGGTCGAGCCCTGTACCTAGCTTTGTATCCTGCACGATTTCGTTAAATTAACGGTTATAATCTATAAAATTTAGGTTTAATTTTATATATATTGAATTTTAAAAACTAAAGTTAATTTTTATTAAATTTAATTAACCCAGCTGTATTACTTCCGAGACTATACATTATACGATTGCTTATAATACAAAAACAGGCTTTATTAAGGATTATAACAATTTAAAGCTTTTTCACAAATATTCCTGTTATTTATCCTCTTAAATTCCTAATAATTCGTAATAATATTCGAAAATTAAGAGTTATGCCTTTATATATTTATACGTATATAATATATAATTATTTATACTACGTAAGAAATCTTGAATTTAACATTTTTATCCTTTACTAATTTCCGTCATTTATTATATCGCCAATGTAATTTCTATTAATTTCTATTTAAATAAGTGGTACAAATATTTGAAGCGAAATATAATTAGTATTTTAAAAGCCCCATCGGTAATTAATAAAATAGGAAAAAGTAATTTAAACTTAGAATTTAAATTTCGGTTCATTTATTAGTTAAAATAAAGTACCGGTTCAAAAAAAAAGGTTATTAAATTAATATATTATATATCCGATTAGAAAAGAATTATAATTTTAAGTAGGTTTTTATTTTAAAAACATATTAACTTACTTCTTTATAAATGTCGAAAGGTTTAAGAAAATTTAATTTTAATAATTTGCCAACCCGTATTACGATTATTAAAGTATTATTTTTAAATCTATCGTAAAGTTATAATTTTCAAGTTATTTACTTATTTTTTACCAATTGATATTTTAAGATAAGATAGTCATTTTATAAAATTTAAGAATAAAATATAATATATAATATGGAAAAAAAAATTAAAAGAAGAATTTGAGTTTCAGTGAAAGCGAGACGATATTTAAAAGAAGTAAGCATTCTAATTTAATAAATCCTTGTTCCCCTTTAATAATAATAATAAAAAATAAATATTAGTTAAGCTTTAAATTTTGTAAATAATTAATGACGTTACCGGGTTTTATTTAATCGACACCTTTGTTTATCCAAGTTCATTTCGAAAAAGCGGTTATTATTAAAAGAGTAAAAGCTATATTTAAACTTTTATTCAACTTTTTAATTTAATCACTTTATAATATTTAAATTAAATAAAACTTTATTTTACAAACAAGGGCAATATTTATACCCATTAAATAATTTACTTATTTCTGAATTATATTATTTAAACTATTATAATTTTTCAATCTATTTTTAAATAAATATTCGAATTTCAACTACTTATGCGTAATTAGCAAGTATAAATAATAGTATAACGTTAGTATTATATATTATATAAATATGTAAAATTAAAATTAAAATAAATAAAAATTAAAAAAGATTTAAATTCAAGTACAATATTAAATTTATATTTCCCGTAACGCTAGCCTAGCTGGTTTAAGTATAAGGCTTCTATGGCAAAAGTAAAAAATAAAAAATAATAGAGTATAAAGGAAAAAAAAGCCAAATAACGAAACAATTTAGTAAAACCTAAAAAATAAAGTTTAAAGTTAAAAGTAATAAAGGATAAATTACGCAAACGTTAATTAAATTAATTAACAAGTTTTATATATATTTTAAGAAGTTGAAAGGTAATTATACTAGATTTCTATTGGTATATTTCGTGAAATGTATTCAGGATAATTTTAAGTAAACAATAAAAGTTAAATGTTATAAAGTATAAAACTAAAAACATAGTTCGGCCGATTAGTTAGTTAATACCACTTATATATTTTTTTAAGTTGTTTTTTTGCCGGTCGCAACCCCGAAAATAATCATTATCGTTTCTTACGTTTATCATAATTTTAATACTATATAATACATTTTACGTTAATTTCGCGGTTTTTCTAGTTTTAAGCACTGATACGAAAATACTTATAATGCTTTCTTACTAACCAGGACCGAATCTCTTCGTCCTAATTTATTACTGGCTTATATTATATTACATATTTAATAATTAATCTTTTTAATATAAACTACACTAATCAAAATCTGCCAAATAACACGGCTTTTAACTTTATTTTTTAAAAGCTATAAATAAAGCGATTAAATCAATATGTAAATTAAAGTTGTTATTATTTTTGAAAAATAATAATAGTTTAATTAATAGCCTATTGTTTGCCTATTTAACTTATTAGTAAAAAAAGATAATAAAATTTTATGTTTTAAGAAAATACAGAAGAAATTTTTAATAATTGGAATAAATATATTATATTAATTTAAGTTTTAAAAAATTTAATTTAAACACGATATTATTTTACACTATTTAGAATTATAAATACCGACCCGTTTTTAAGAAAAAGTTATAAAAAAAGTAAAGTAAAAAGCATTAATAAAAAGGTTGTATTTAATGCTTTAAAGTAGAAGTAGCTCGTATATCCGCGGTCTCTTCGTTATATCTTGCAACAAAAAAAAAGCCCACTGAACTGTATTAGCCTATTTATTTAAAATGAAACCCACTTCCTAATATTAATTAACACTTGTCAGCAGCCACAGTGATCGAATGCAGGAATCTGGCGTAATTTCTCTAGGTTGGTTGTCTAAGTTCTAGGAAAGGACAAATCTAGTCCGTGGGCAATCGCTCTTATATATACGATTTGGTAACAAAGGATTATCAGTGGACAAAGGTTGTCTTAGGCAGTATTTTGCTGCCTAGCTTGAATAAAGCCTACCAGCCTGCAGCACTTGAAACTATTAATTGCCGATACGCCCTTTTGCGTTAGATAACAGCGGCTGGAAGGTCCGAATTACTTTAACCGAACTTTAAATATTTCCTAATTTTTTAGATTTTTTTTAAAAATTTTTAGGTCCCGTATAAACCGTTTAAAGTTCATTTTATTAAATAGTTTTGTAAGCCCGTTAATAAAATTATCTTTATTTTTTACGATATAAAAGTTGATAATTTTTATTTATATTTTTAATTATACGTAATAATATTTAATTTTAATAAAGTTTTTTATAATATTTATAACGTCCCACACCACCTCACCGGATGCACCACCTCACCGGATGGTTTTTGACACCTTCCAACAACTAACCTAAACAACTTAACCATAACACATCAAATTAATTCTAATTAATCGTATTATCATTCGCAAACCGTATCTACACCTTTTGGACAAATACACGCATTATATCAAAGCTTGTTGCAAACGCCATATTACCATTTCTTTTTGCTAACCCGCCCGCAACCGTTTAATTTTAGCAGCTGTTAGCAGTAATTCTTTGTTACAACCTTTTTCCTGGCTAAAATAACTTGTTTATCCTATATAAAAAGTATTCATCTTTTTGGGAAACGTTTATTTTAATCGTATAATTACGTAGGTTTCGAGTTATTGCGAAATCAAGCCCGATACGCCCTGCCATACGCCTTGCCATACGCCTCGCACGGACCCCCCAAGCCCCCCACGAGCCTCCAACGCGCCCTTTAACACGCCTTATCACGCGTTTTTCGACGTATTTTATTACGTATATCTTTAACGATCGAGCCAGGACAGGAAATGCTTGCGTATAAAGGTTAGGGATTGGGCTGATAATCGTTTTCTTATCGGTCGGCTTTAATTCTAACGAATTGGGGGAAATATTAACTTAGACGTATTAAGCGCTAGTCGGTTATCGGCGGATTAAAAGGAAGAAATAATAATATAACATCTGCAACAAACCTTGATATAATACGTACATTTTTTAAAAGCTATAAAAACAGTTAGCAAAAAAGTATTCGATTAATTGGAATCAATTTGATATATTATAGTGAAGTTGTTTAGGTTAGTTATTAAAAGGTGCCAAAAACCATCCGGTGAGGTGGTGCACCCGGTGAGGTGGTGTGGGACGTTACCTTTTCAATTTATTTAAATATATTTATATAATCTTTTAAAGTTCAATTAAACCTTTAAATATAAGCTTTAATTTTCTTAAAAACTTTTTAATTTTTGTTATTTTTATTATAATTACCTTTATATTTATATATTTTATTTTTATAATATACTTTATAATAACCTTTTACAAATTTGAAAATTAAAATATAAGTATTTATATTAAAGAAAATTTATGTTTTATAATTAATTTTATAAACTTTGAATTATTTTTAAGTTTATAATTATTATTGTAAATAATTTCAAGTTATGATATCTTCAATTCGGATAGTTTTATTTTAACTTTTTATTTTAAAAACATAACTTTGCCGTGATATTTAAATAATATAAAAATTTTTAATATATTTTTAATATTTAAAAAATACGTTACTTATAAAGTTAGTTTAAGTTAAAGTTATAAACATTATGGTTATTTTATTAATATAATATAAAAGTTAAAATTCTTTTATTAAATTTACGTATTCAAATATACTTTTCTACTATTTTTATTTTCTTATATAATAATATATTTTAACTAATTTTTAAGGTAAAATATAAGCCTTTTTCGAGTTTTATTTAATTTCAATAATTTTACTAATTTTTAATATATTATTATTAATTTCATTTAATATTATTAATCTGTAAAAACGGATAATTCATACACTTAAGTATTAACCCACGCTTTTTAAGCCCATAATAAAAACGTTTTTAGCAAATGTTTTAATATCGTTTTTAGATTATTATTTATTAAGTTTAAAAAGTAAAAATTATTAATAGATAGAGCGATAGAAAATCTAGTTTTAGAGTTATAATATATCGTATAATTTAAAATTAATAAATAAACGGTTAATTTTGTAAATATTTTTGTAATTTTCATTTTAAAAAGTTCTAGCTTACTTTAAGCCATACAATAAATTTATTATATTAATAACCCTTTTCAGGAAATAACGGTACGTTTTTTCATTTTTTAAATACCTATTAAAAAAACTTTTTAATATAGAGAATTATTTTATATAAATATCTTTTTTAACTTATTATTTAAATACGTAACGATAAAATTGATTTAAAATATATATTAATTAACCTAGATAATTACGGTTATTAAGATCTTTAAATATATAGCTTTTATTTTATTCGTTAATATTTAATTATAATTAATATTTTCTTGTTAAATAAAAGTCTTTACGTAAATACGTATTGTATATTTTTTTTAAATAACAGTAATTCTTTTTAAAATATTTTGGGTATTAATAAATTTTTTATTGATTGTTTTATTAAAAGGCGAAAATTTAAAAATTTCATGTAAAAGGTTTTCCTTAATTTTTAAAAGAATTACTTTAAATTATATTTTTCGTTTTAAGTCTTTTATAACTTTTTTAAACACAAGCCGTTATTTATTGCTATAAATAGTCTTTAAATAATAGATAATTCTCTTAGGTTAATATTTTCCGAATTTCTAAAAATAATATCAATTTTTTTTTTAATATATTAGTTACTTTTTAATATTTGTAAATATTCCGGATAACCTGATCGACGTTTCCGAAACCTTTAAAAAAGTTGTTATCGTTGACCTTTGGGATGAAATAAAAAACATATAGGCCGTTATTACTTTTTTCACCTTTTTAAATTAAATTAGCTTTAATTTATATATATAAGGTTGAATAGGTTTAAGCCTTGTTTTTTAGGCTAAGCCAAATATACAGAAGATTATTATACGATATAATTTGTACGAAAAATATGATACCTTCCATTTTCGAATACGATAATTAATTAATAATTTTACGGTTAAAATAAATTAATATCCTCTTTTTATAAAGCTTTATTTTAAAGCCGATTAATACCTAGTTGCCGATAAGCTTTAACCTTAATAAACTTTATACCTGCTGGCTTTATAATTCGGCAGGGTTAAATAATGTAATTTAGGAAATGTTAAGCTTTAAACGGTAAATTTTAAGCCTAAATTTTAAAGGTAAACCTTAAAGGCAAACCTTAACGGCAAACCTTAATTACGTATAAAAGGTTGGCATCTTTCCGAGCTTTTGCTAATTTTACGGCTAAAAATTTTAGATGTTAGCTAGGATAAAGGTTAAAAGCTTTAACCTTAATCGTTTTTATAATACCTTTTCGAGTTACTTAAAATATTATGCTAGGTAAATCTGGATATATGATATTAGTAATCTATGCCTGTAAATTTATTATTAAAACCGTTTTATTAACGATATAAAATTACCAAAAAATTATTAAACGAATTAAAATTATCGACATTATTATCGATTTAAAAAAATCCTTCCCAAAATAATCGATTTTAATTTTTAATTTTCGGATACGATTTAATTTATAAAAATAACGGTAATCGATTTTTGCAAAAGCGTATGCTGGAAAGTATAATAATTATAATAAGATTATTGCCGAAATCAAAAGGGGAAAATAATAGCAAGTTGAAAAATTTCGAAGTTTAAATTTTGGAACGATATAAAGAAAATTACGAACGATAATTTGCTTAGTTATTCCGGATTACGAAAACCGTTTAAAACCTCGACAAAAATCGACGTAAATAGGAGCGGAATAAGGTAATCTGAAGTCGCCTGCGAGAGGAATGGGTTTAATAAAGCCTGGAAATTGAGGTAGCAATCTATTATTTTATCCAATTTTGTTTATACGCTTACGTCTTTAATAAGGAGATTAATTTATATATTAGTTTAAAAATTTATTTAAAACCTTCAAAATATATAATTCATGGATTATCCTTTCCGGACGTTCTTTTTTACGTTTACCTTATTAGGTTTTCTAATTCGTATCGTTTTTCGAAATAAAGTTATCGTCTTTTTGTTTATTCCGATATTTCTTTATTCTTAACGGTATTTTAAACGTTTTTATATAGGTTATAAAATAGTTGAATAATGTTTTTAAAGTTGAAAAGTTTATATAACTTTTTTAAGTTTTTATAAATTATAATATATAATATTTTAAATAATTTATTATCTTTTAATAATTATACTTTATAATTATACGTCTTTTAATAAGTTAATAATATACTTTTACTTTCACGCGTTATTTACTTTCTTAATTTAATTTTATAATTTTTATTAATTAAAATTATATTTCTATTATGAAAAATTCGAAAGTAACTATTATTAAACTTTTAAAAGTTTTTAAGTTTAAATACGGTTTTAAAATATTCGATTAATATATAATTCTTTTTATAAATTATTCAATTTTGTTAATTATATGCGTTATAACCTTTATTATTAAGTTTTGAAAATATATTCGGAATATTTTAAGTGTTAAAGTTATACGAATTTCGTTTTATTATAACGGGATATTCTTTTCAGCAATTCCGTTTTGATATTGGTTACAAAACCTGGACATTATTAATTTAATACATTTAATTGCCCAAAACCTTTTTGATTATACTTATACCGAACCTTTTATCGTTATATAGCCGTAATGTGTATAATTTCTTTATATTAGTTCTTCTAAACGTTTATTTATAATATATAATATATTTGTACAAGCTTTATTATATTTTATTTTTCGTTTTTAATAAATAATATGTTTTATAACGTAATAAATCGTTTATAATAACATCCAAGTAACTATTATTTTTAATCTTCAAGAGGTTAATTAAATTTTATTATATTAAATAGTTTTTTATATTCTTTCCGTTATTATACATTTGTAAATAAAATTTTCCGGTTTTCTTTTTATTGTACGTTATATAAAAAAGCGCTTTTGTTTCGTTAGGGGCGAAACCTATTTTTATAAAGTTTTTAATAATTTAAATTAATCGTTTTATATTAATGTAATAAAGACGGTAATATTAAAAATAGTTCTATTTATTTTTTTAATTTATTATGCAAACTTTTTTATTCTTAAAAGCATCAACGAGCATTTTTCTTTTGGTTACCGACGTTACCTTTCCTAAGTACCTTTTTTAATACGTGTCTTTATTAATAATTTTTGTAGTTTATTAAGTTCGGGGCCTTAATAATAAATTTCAATTTTTTATAAAGTTATGAAAAGAATTTTCTTAAAATACGTTAATTGTTATTAAATAAAATAAATTAACGTTTACCAGGATATTTTTATTTAAATACAATTCCCTTTTATAATATATCCTTTTAGAAAATACCTTTAAAATGAAATAGTTAATATATAAGCTATATATTATTATAATTTCGTTACTTTTTTTTACAGAGCCTCCTTGAAGGCCACTTTATTATCATAACGGTAATAGTAATTAATATAAAGGTTTTTTTGTAATATTTAAAACTAAATTCTTTTTGAAGTTTTTAATATTATTCTTAATATTAACGTTTGCTATTCAATTTTAAAATAACTTATTTTTATTATCCTTTATGAATAAATGAATATATAATAATATGACATTGCCTATAATAACCGCTTTAAGGCTTTTAATCGCTATAATTTTAAAATACTTAAATATTATAATTATTTTTAAACCGTTTTACCAAGATTATCTATAACGGTTACTCTAGGCTCCTTACCTACTAAAGCTTTAAGGCCATTAACTATTATAACTATTACTTGAAAATATTTAAAGGTGATAATTTTAAGAATATTAATGATTATAATTAACTCCTAAATTATTTTATTATATTACTACATAAATGTCAGGTGTTAGGGGCGAGTAGCCCAGAGCTTGAAGCGAGGGTCGGCGATAGCCCAAAGTCCAATGCGGGGTTTATATATATGAGGTGGTTTCTCCTCCAGAAGGGGGAAAAAGGGCTAGGTTTCAGACTGTGGTCAATCGAAGGATTACCTTGCCACTCTGACCTCAATATCATTTTGACAATAATATCCTAAAGTTATTATTTATTAATATAAACGCTAAATACTTCATTATTAAAACGGTACAAGTTTTTCAAACTTTTAGAGATAAATTGCTTTTTATCCGGTTTACCGTCGCAAATATTCCGGCGGATATTACAAAAACTGTCATTTTGGTTATTATTATTCCCTTAACTTTTGCCTTTATTTCGGCCTTACTTTCTTTTTTACCTTTATTATTTTTCTTTTCTAAAACTTTAAATAATTTTTCGCTAAATATTTATACTTTCCACAATTAAAACAAAATAATTCCTTATTTTATTCTATCCGGGCTTATTATTACGAAAATTATTATTATTTCCCTTACTTCTTTATATATTATAAAACCGCTCATTAATTTTTCTATTAATACGGTTATAAAATTCGTTATTAAAATCGTTAATTAATTTCCAGAAAAAATAATTCGCTTATCGTAATATTAACTATATCGTTTTGTATCAACTATTAACGCGGTCTTTTATAACAATAAAAACTATCCTAATATGTTTTTCGCTTTTAAGCTTTATATTATAACCTTTTATTTTTTGAAATAAGTTTTAAAATTTAATAATAAATTACATAAAAGCTTTCTTTACCGTATATAATTTTGCTAACCTTTTACCAAAATAACTTTCACCGGGCCTTATATATCATTATATATGGTTTTAGTAAAGCTTTTTATATCCTTATTTTCTTTTTAATATTTATAATTAATTTAAAAAACGCCTTTTTACATGTTTTGATAAAAATTTTCGCTAAACGTAATTAATTAATTTACTTTAGCTTCATATCGTTCTTATAGCTATTTTTCTAATATAGAAATAAAGCTATTATTTTAAAGGTTTTACTGAATTTAATTTAATAAATAATTCTTTTTATTTTAAAAAAAATAAAACGTGTTTAACGAAACTTTAAATTATTACAAACTTTTTAAAATCTTTTTTCCGTTTCCATAAACTGATATCTAATTTGTTTAAGCTATCCAAATTATTTAAGCTAAACAAGCTGCTGAAAAAAATTATAAAAATTTCTTTATTACTTCGGTAAATTTCTAAATAATTTTTAAAAAAAATTATAAGTTATTTAAATCATTGCAGTTTCCGCGTATTACTTTTTTTCCCTTAAATACTAGCTTTACCTTTTTTCTTTTCTTTTTTTAAGGGGTCGGATTTCTTAATAAACTAGCTCCTAAATTTCGTTGCGTCTTTTCTTAAAAAATTATCATTTTTTACGTTAATCTTTTCGGGCATTATAACAAACGCAGTAATAGACGCTATAATAAAAGCTTTCTTTAAGTTCTTTACCTAAGCCAGAAGCTAAATGTTTTTTAACGCTTTTACTTATATACTTATATTTTGCGAACTTTTCGAATTTCGCCACGCTTTATTTTCGAATATATCGGAAAATTTTATCATTACGTCATTTAATCGTAATATTATTTCGTTAATGTATTAATTCTTAAACTTAATATGTTTAATTTTATTCTTAACCTGTTAATATTTATTTTTCCGTAGTTTAATATTTTATTTAATCCTATTTATGTTAATACTTAAAAACATACAAAACTTACTTAAATTTATTTCGATTTATTATCTTTAAATTAAGTTTTTAAATTTATTTACGTTTCTTTTTAACCTTTGTTATTAAAGCGATAAATTATTTTTCATTAAATATGGCTTTTATTTTTCCGTCTACTTTTCTTAATTAAATTTTTTTTCTTAAAAAACCTTTTAATTTTATAAAAGTCCGGAATAAAAAAAGAGAAAAAGATTATCGGTATTTATATACTTTCGTTCTTTAAAAACGAAGTCGTTATCGGATAAGTTATTAATCTGTTTAGCAAGAAACGTTTTAAAAGTTTTGCATTTTTTTTACTATCGTTAATTATTACTTAATTTTTTTTTAAAATTGTTAATTAAACGGGTTATTTAAGTTTCATCCTTCTTTTATTAACTTAACTTTTAAATTGTAATTAACTATTTTATATAACGTATTCTGGTTACTAATTAACTAAAAGATGTTAACACGTTAACAGTTATAGTAATTAAATGCAAGAATTTGATATAATTGCTTTAAATTAGTTTCTTAAGTTCTAGGAAAGGATAAATCTAATCCGTGGGTAATCGCCCTTATATATACGATTTGGTAACAAAGGATCATTAATGGATAAAGGCTGTCCCAGGCAACATTGTACTGCCTAGTGTTATAACCCAAGGACTTAGCCCATTGCTAGACGGTCGGAGGATGTGTAGACATCTCCGATAAAGGGTCTTGGCTCACGTAACCGGCTCGATGGGTTTAGTGGAGAAAATAGAGCTTGGCGCTTCGAGCCAGTCGAACAAGAGAAATGGCTCGACGGGCTCGACGGGCTCAATAAAACTCGACCACTTTAAATAAATCGAATTAATTCGAATATATCGAACCAAGATAGATATATATATATTTATTATTTTCATAACTTAAATAATATTAACTTATAATAATAATTAATTATTTAAAATATTTACGGATATTTAATATTATTAAACGTAATTATTTTATTATTATTTTAATATTTATTATATTATTATTAATATAAACCGTATAATTAAATTTAATACTTAATTAAATTTATAACCGCTATACGTTATATATTTTTATTTAATAATATTATTAAATAGTATTATTATATTAATTCATACCGTAAATACCGTTATTTTATAATTTTAAACAAAGATTATTAAATTTAAAAATACGGTTAAGTAAGTTAAAAATTAACTTAAAATTAAAATATTAATTGTAATAATTATTAAAATTAAAATTAAAAA
Source organism: Monosporascus sp. CRB-9-2 (assembly GCA_004155915.1). Taxonomy (NCBI): domain Eukaryota; kingdom Fungi; phylum Ascomycota; class Sordariomycetes; order Xylariales; genus Monosporascus; species Monosporascus sp. CRB-9-2. The sequence continues at coordinate 18,086 of QJOA01000085.1, read as the reverse complement.
GTTTAAATGTTTTCTATTTAAACTAAAACGTATTTTAGGTTTTTAAAAATTAAAAAATCCGTTAAATTAAATTTTTATTATAATAACTTATTTCATTAAAAATACTGCAAATTAATACGAATTTATTTTACGAAATTATTTAAAAATTAAAAGATTTGATAAAAAAATTTATTAAATTTTTTTTTAAATATTATATTAATTTCGAAAATATATTTTAAAATAATATTATTAATTCGGATAGAAAACGAGAGGTAATTTAGAAACTTTTTTAATTACGATAAAAGAATTTAATAGTTAAATATATGATAACATTTAAAAGTTTAATTATTATCGCCGGATACGGAAATAATGAAAATAATATTATAATCGATATATAAAAAAAATAAAAATAAAACGTTAAGGATAAATTAATCAAAGAAAACCGGATTATAAGTTTTAATAAGTATTTCGTTAAAGCCGTAAAAATCGATAATTTATAGTTTAAAAAATAATAAAAAAGAAGATATTTTATTTAAAAATCAATTAGAAAAAACGTAATTTATTTTCAATTTTTACAGCATATATTTAAGATTTATAAAATTCAGGATTATTCAGTTTAAAAAATGCCGATACAGCTGTTATAATTACGGAAAATAGGGATATATTACGCAATAATATAAAAGTTAAAAATAATTATAATAATAAATTTCAACTGCCAAAAGTTAATACTAGAAAGAAATTAACGATAAAAGAAATAATTAATATAATTCGTAACCGAAAAAATTATACCCCTTTATTAAAAATACGATAAAAATTAAAAAACACCAAAAAGGCTATTGTAAGTAATAATTGAAAAAGTTATTTTTATTAAATTAATATTTATAAAATAATTTTAAAAGTATAAAAAAAAAGCAACTTAAAAAGTACAACTTATTTCATTAATTATAGCGACGACAAAAAAAGATTAGGTAATATTTAACGTTTAAATTAAGAAATACCGAAAGTAAAACGAAAACTTAGGCTTAAAAAAGCCCGATTGGTACGCAAGATTGTATGCCGTTAATTATAAACGATATTAACATGGAATATACGAAAATTATAAGAAATTTATTATACGATAAATTATGTGGATATAATAATAAAGCTTTAATTTTAATAATTAAATAAACGATAATCCGAAAAATTAAAAGTGATAGCGATACTTACGAAAAATACCGATTTAAAACGAAATTAACTAATTAACAGTATTTAGGAATTGGCTATAAAAAAGTTACTTTGCAAAAAACCGTTTTTATTACCATAATTAATGCAATTATTAAACCTAAAAAAAGTTAATTTAAAGGCTAATAAAAAAATATTGCTAAACAATAATTACGGACTTATAATTTTAGTTAACGTTTATTAAAAACCTAATAAAACGACGCGCCTTTTAAAAAAACTTTAATTATTTTTTCTTATAAAAACGATGTTTTAAAATATACCATTAAGGAAGCTTTTTAAAAATAAATTGTTAATTTGAACACTACGTTACGCCGACAAAATTAATACTTATAGCAGCTACAAAAGCTAAACGAACAGCTTTTAAAACGAAATATAAAATTCGAAAATAGCTTAAAAAATTAGCGCTGGCTATAGAACAGTTTTAAGCTGGCAGAAAAAATGAAAATAAATAGTAATATTTTAAAAAGGTTTTATACGAAATAAAAGCGGCAGGAAAAGAATTAATTATAGTATAAATACAAATTAAGAAAAAATAGTATACCATAAAAATAGAATACGGAACTATATAGGAAAACTATATTGCCCTAAAAATAATAAATAAGTTGTAGTTATTAGAACGAAATAAGGAAACTTGTTACGACATCGAAAATACCGAAAGTTAGATATTTAATTACGATAACGAAGAAATGAAATATAAAATTAATTAACTTAAAACCTTCGTCGAAAGGAGAAAATAAATTATTAATTTCGATATTATTTTAATAAAAAATTACGATATAATTTTCGGGTTATTATGATTAAAGTAATCTAATCTAGCTATCGATTAGAAAATTAGCCAAATAAATTTTGTCTTATTTTTTATTAATGTACAAAATAACGTAAAATTTTAATATTTAATTAATAAGGTTCATAAATATAGGTATAAAAATACGATAAAAATTTCATTACTTAAAGAGAAAGAATATGTACCAAATAAAAGGCATATTAAAAAAAATACCGCATATTATTATAAAGCTTAAAATATAACTTCGGTAAATAAATAACTATCTATTTTTAAAGCTTAAAACGTTACTGGAATAGATAGTAAAAATATTACCAAAATACCATAAATATAAATAATTATTTTAAAAAAAGCTTAAAATAAAATTATTACCTTCTAACGAATAAAATTACGAAATAGTTTTTAAAAATGACAAAACGATTACTTTTTACCCCATTTATCATCCAAATTAAATAAAATTAAAGGTATTACGTAACTATGTCGAAAATAAGTTAAAAAAGGTTATATACGGCGTTTTAAACTATTAATAAAATACCTAATATTTTTCGTATTAAGGAAAAATAAAAAATTACGATTCGTTATCGATTATAAATAACTTAACGATATTACTATTAATAATAAAACCTTATTATTATTGATTATTAAAATAAAGAATTATTTCCATGAAATTTGATAATGTATATTTTGAAATTTAAAGGAAAAAGATAATTAAATATAAATTAAGTTGGTTAACGAATAAAAGATAACTTTTAAAATTAAATATAGATTTTTCGAATACTTTATTATAACGTTTGAATTTACGAATATATCGGTTATTTTCTAAACAATAATTAATTACGTATTACAAAAATATTTCAATATTTTCGTTATATATTACTTCGACGACATCTTAATTAATTCAAAAATTAAAAAAAAGCCATTGAAATATATCTACAAAGTTTATAAATATTAAAAATGTTAATCTTTTGTTAAACGTTAAAAAAAAGTCGCTTTTATATATAAAAGATAAAATATATAAAATATATCATTATTCTTAAATATATTAAAATGAACTTGAAAAAATTTGTAAGAAATAAAATATAAATATAATTTATTAACGGTGAAAGAATATATAAATATTTTTGAAATTCGTTAATTATTAAAAAAGATTGATACGTAACTTTAGTAAAATATTTATGGTATTAATAAAGTTTATAAAAAAAAATTATAATTCGAATAAATCTTAAAAGAATAAAAAGCCTTTTAGCAAATTAAAGATACTTTAATTAATAAACCAGTATTAATTATGTACGACTCAAAACAACTAATTAAGCTAGAAACTGACGTTTCGGATTATACTTTAAAAATAATAATTAAATATTAAAATAATTAAAAAAGAATTTACTTGATTATTTTTTAGTTTTACAAATTATATAAAGCTAAACTAAATTATCTTATATACAGAAAAGAATTCCTAATTATTTAAACGTTTTTAAAGAATTCAAATATTATTTAAAAAGTAATATTTATTAAATTAAGATATATACGGATTATAGAAACATTATATACTTTTCTACGATCCAAAAATTAATCGAAAAATAATTACGTTACGCAAAATATCTTTTTAAATTTCATTAAGTTTTTATTTATTCCAAAAAATCGGAAAATGGCAAAATAAACGTATTTAATAAACGACCTAACCTAAAAACACTTAAGGTTAAAATATAATAAATAATTTTCGATATAATACACGAAAAATATTTACGATAACGACAAAGTCTTACGATAAAAAAAGTTTTAACTAATATATATCAGCATATATAGCAATATAATAATAACCTACCCGAAAAAGAACGAATAAACACAATTTAAGTACTAAAGAAATTTTAAAAACAATTAATATAAAATATATATAAACAATAATTACGTAAAGATTTAAGAATTTATAAAATCTTAAAACGCTTATAACGAATATATTATTTTCTTAAAATGGAATTAACCGTTTAAAAAGTAATACGATAATACGATATTGACGCTAAAATGAAATAACATAATATAAACCTTATAAAAAATTATATTTATTATTAATTGTTAAATAACTATAAAGTTTTATTATATTTAACGTTATTATTAAATTTCTTATATTAAAAAAATTATTATAGAAATATCTTACGATAACATTTTCGTAGTTGTTAATTAATTTACGTAAGTTTTTTTTTCCAACTTTATAATAAAAATACCACTATAAAATAGTTTACATATATTTTCCTTAAATATATTTTAAATATTTACCAACTTTTAACAAAAAATATATTAAATAAAAATATAACTTTTACTTTAACGTTTTGGCGAAAATAAATAATTCAATTTAAATTAAATTCTAAATAAACGGATAAGTTAAAAAACATTAATTAAACGTTGAAATGTATTTATGATATTAAATTAATTATAAATAAAATAACTAAGTTAACAAATTATTAATTATATAGTTAACTTCTAATACCAATTATTATAAAAATATTGAAACGATATTAGTTATTAATAGTTTTGGTTTTATATTAAAAGTTTATAAAGATTTATACAAAAAAATAATTAACGTTAAAATAATTTTAATATTAAAGTAATTAAAGTAATTATATACCGAAATAAGAACAAAATTTAAATTCGTACGTAATTAAATAAGTAAATATTATAATCAAAAAAAGTTAAAAAAAAATTTTAACAAAAGGGAAATAATTTACCTAACTACCAAAAATATTTAAATTAAAACATTTAATAAAAAATTCGACTTTAAATATATTAATTCAAATAGAATTATCAAAATATTTTAAAACGTAATTAGGAATTGAAATTATTATCAAAAAGTAAATTTTATTTAATTTGGTATATTTTTTTTTTTTTTAAATTAGCAGTAACTAGGATCAAAAATAGGATAAATTAAAAAAAAACCTATAAAAACGTATTGATTTACGAAGCAAAGAAAATATTAAATATACGAAAACAAAATAAACTTACTTAATATTTAAGTAAATAAAAAGATTACCCAAACTTCGAAAATATTTAAAAGTTTACTCAAAGTGTTACAAACGTTTAACCCCTTTCAAATTTTTTTAATAACGTTAAAACCGCCAAAGTTAAAACTTTAATTTACGTTATCTTAGAGTACTTAATTTTTCCTTTTAATATTAAATTAATCAGCAAAAATAAAAATTTGTACGGATATAACCACCTCGAGTTTTAATTATTTTTATTTTTATTCCAAACGCTTAAATTCTTTTATTATTTCCGTATCGTAAATTTTTTAAGATAATATTTTAATTTTAAGTTTTCGTAATTACTTTTTTTAATTCCATAACCGGGTTAAACGATTAAATATTTCGTTAAATTATCATTAAACTTTAAATAATTCTTTTTTGGTAAAACGTTTTTAAAAATTTTTTTTATTGTTTTTATTTATTACTTTCGAATATTTTAATTCGAAGAAATTATAAAAATTATAAAACTTAATATGCTTAATATAATAAAAGTATTTTCTAGAATTAAAATAAACCTTACAAATTTCGGTTTTGAATTTATAACGAAAACAAAAAAAGTTAAGAAATATATTAAAATTAAAACGTTATTACGTTTACAACGAAATTATTATTTTTTAATTTATTTAAATATGATAATTAAATTATAAAACCCAAAAATAAAAATTTGCTTATTAAACGTCATAATAAATTAATTAACTTTTAAAGGTAAAAATTTTAAAAGGAAAAAAATTGTGTTATAATTTAAAAACTTAGTTTATTACTAAATCGTTAAAAGATATATAAATACTTTCGATAAAAAGTTTTAGCTTCCGTAACCGTCTTAATAAATTTAATAAAAAAATGGGGTTTGGCGCTTTAAGCTAGTTTAATAAGGGAAATAGTTCGATGGGCTCGACGGGCTTAATAAAATTCGACCATTATAAATAGATCGAACCAGTTCGAGTATATCGAGCTAAGATAAATATATATTATATACTTATTATTTCCATAACTTAGATAGCATTAGCTTGTAACAATAATTGGTTACCCAGATTCCTTACGGTTATCTGCTATTACCAGACGTAATTATCCTTTTATTGCTCAGATTCCCACGATACTATTGCTAACATAAACCGTACGACTAGGTTTAATAGTTGGTTAAGCCCATAGCCGTCACACCTAGACTGAACAAAGCCCACCAGCCCGCAGCATCTGAAAGCACCAATTGCCGACAACACTAAATTCATTAGCTTTTTATACTTCCTACTTACTTTTATAATTATATATAATACTAATGCTTTTATATTTTTTAACTACGAAAAGCTCGGCTGTAAAGTTATAAAAAATAATGATTCTAAGTTACACTTATTAAAAGTAAAGTTGTACGCTTTTAGATAATCCGCCGTTATATATACGGAGTACTTTTTAAATTAATAATTTTACTTCTGGTTAAAACAAGCCGAAGCTATAATAAAAATTTAAATATTAATATTATATTTAGTTTTATATATTTTAAACATTAATAACATGAAAATTTGCGGGTTTATATAAAATTAAACGCAACGAAAATGCGTTTTATTTTTAAATCAAGACTTATTTTTAAAATTTCTATAACTTTTTAAACCGAGTTTTTAAAAAGGTTTAATTAAAATATTAAACTTGTAAAGCTAGCTCCTAATCAAAAGTTTAAGTTACTGTTACGCCACAAGCCTATCTGTAACTTCAAAACAAGACCTGATCTTGATGAAGTTAGTCTAACCATACTTTTGCTCATACGGGGTGTGGTTGTTACGTAGCAGCTATGAAGGCGTTTCGAGCTTAATTTACCCCCATCTTCTTATAGCTGTGACGTAACAATTATAACCTGTACATTTCAAAAATTAATTTTCGGTATTGCCCGAAGATAAATATACTTAGGAAATCCGGAGCATAATAATCCGACTAATGGTTATTCTGCTGCAGCCGCAAGGCATTACAGTCGCCCACTTATTAAACTTAAATTTCGTTATATTATACTTGGTATTTTATAAGGAAGAAAATAATATATTTATATATAATAACTTGTATTTAACTTTAATATAAAATTTTTACTTATTATCTTTAACTTATTAACGTAATAATATTATTTTAAATAATATTAAACTTTTTTTATTACTATTAGAAATATTAATATGTAAAACATTAAGATATATAACTTAAGTTGTATTAATTTATTTAAATTCTTATAAAATTAATATTTATTTTATATTATAAAAGTATATTATCTATTAGCACTCCACATTCGACATGAAAATAATACTTAAACCTATTCAAGCTTATAAAAGTATATTTTCCTATCATCATTTTTTAAAAGCGCTTAAAATAAATAAAATCTCTTAATAGTATAAAAAAAATTTTATTGTTAATTTAAAAGTTTTATAACCCGTTATTAATATTTTTAATTATTTTAAATAAGTTAAGTTTAATAACTTAAAATTAGTCTAGGAATATATTATATTTATTAACTTGATTTATTAATGGTTACCAAAAAATAGAAAAAATAAAAAAAAAAAATAAACCTTAACTTGTTTTATTTATATTTGTAACTAAATTAACATCAAAATTCTTAATAGCGCAGGTTTATATAAGGTGCGGCGAACATCTAATGGGGTTACCTTTGTTATTTTAGTAATATAGAAGCTCTTTCTCTACACATCCTTGCTAAAGCCGGCATGGAGTTGGAACATACTACAACTCCTTCGGAGGGTGGGCACATCCAACAGTGCTGAGGGGAATATGCTGGGTACTAAGATAGGACAATGGGCTCCTCCTTTGTTCTTTGTGGTTGTTTCCCCTTTTTGCGCACATGCAGAGCACGGCTTGGGTAAGCCTGCTTCTAGCATTGATTTCCTACCCAGGCTCAATATCTTGCATTCTCATTACTCCCCCCTCTTTCGCTCAACTGCAATGGCAGAAAGATCCCACCAACCCCCGCTTTCTAAGCCAAATCGAAACAACCGGATCAGCCTAAATAACACCGACACGTACACGAGGCCGAGGAGATACAGATGGTGTGGTGGTGGCAGGGGTTCTGTGGTGCCAATGCAGTGCCTTCGGGCGTCAGATGAGTATATGCTGCCGCCTGATCACAACCTTCCACCTTGCGAAGCTGTTGCCGCAGTAAAACTCTGTTGCTGAGACATCCCCGAGTCTCTGTTCCGAAAAACACACAAGTAGCTGGGACGGCCTCGGACTCCCTTTCCCCTTCGTGCCAGTCCATCTGTCTTTTGCTCCATCAGGCCATCCAACTCGAACACTGACAATATTACCCCCTAAATCTACTCAATTCACAAACTAAGACACGTGTGTCGCACATATCGCTATGGCTCCTCAAGTTTTAGGGCTCTCTGAGATGCACGGCACCATGGCCAACTTTTGGGAGGACGCCAAGAGCAATGCCGACAACCTCCTTTCGCTCCTCGATCGATCCGCTGCTCCTGACGTCAAGATCCACATCGTCGGCCAGGAGTTCCAGCTAGCCCGCGATTTGGACAGCCTCCAGGCCCTCAAGGACTACTTCCAAGCGACCTTGCTCCCAGCCTTTCTCGGCTCCCTGGACACGACCAAGCCCATGAGCCACGAGCATGTCAGTCTCATTAGTGGCGCAGATGGCGAGTGGCATGCTATGGAGATGAAGGGCACGGCCACTGCCAAGAATGGTGAGCATTTCTCCATCTCTATATCTTCTTCCTCATTGTCGTCGCTGGGTCTTCGCACAGGCATTCCACACCGCTAACCAAAGGCAACCAGGTAAACCGTGGGTCAATGAGACACTTTTGGTGGTGAGGAGCAACAGTGAGGGAAGGTGGGTCGAGGTGAAGGTGTACATGGATACACTCCACCTGCAGAACCACCTCTTGCAGGCGTCCAAGTAAGTAGTCGGATCGGTGGCTGAGCTGGACGCCATTTCCCTTTTTGGCCCCAGAGGAGAGCTTATAGGGCGTGCGACGACGCGAGTGCAAGAAATCGAAACCAGCCTCGCCTCTGTTTGTATTTGAGTCACTACAGCTTGGCAAAGCAAGCCACCGGGATCAGTCTGTGACAGTCTCTCATTTAGGAATTTCCATTCCGGTGGCATTCGATTATGGATAACAATGCTGTGTATGGCATCCAGTGCAGTGTTTCTCGTGCTCTTACCTCGTACCTCTTGTCCTGGACTTGGAAGGTGTTTCCTTGGCAGTGAACTTGGGAATTGTACCGTGTGGCGCCCCGGATACCTAACCGTTATGTAAACATCAGGGGACTCGATAGACGGTATAACAAAGCGTAGCCCATTACAAGAAGATGCATGGCGACCGTCCAGGGTTGGCCACCGGATAGGTGATTCCTACAGTCATCGGTCGGGTACCGGTTGGAGAGGCCTTATCACAGAGTGATGTTAAACGCACCTTAGTTTTTTTAAACCGTTGTTAACGGCCCGTAAAATCCCTAACGGCTCGATATACATAACTAGAAAACAACGTTGTAAAGGAAAACTAAGCCATTATAACGTATTATCAAATTTGGAACTTTATTAATTGATAATAATTTATATATCGGTTTATTACTTTAAATAAAGCGAAACTAAATATCCTATTACTATTATAAAAGAATATAGCGTGATTAAGATATTCGTATATATTTTGTTATATATATCGTATTTCTTAGAACATGTTATAATAAATTAGATTCGCATATAAAGTCTTACAAATTTGCAGAAATACCTTTGCCGTTTTCCCGCTATAACGTCATTTATATATAACATAACCTAAAAAAATTAAAAAATTTTAAAATTGGAAATATAAATTAACGAGCTTTAAAAGCCTCAAAGTACAAATAATTACTCAATTTATAACCTAGTTGTTACGTTATTTTAAATAATATAAAAACTAGTAATATGTAGCGAAAAATACCAACGGAGCGTTACTAATTAATAGGAAAAACTAACCTGTGCTAAGCCTAGAAAAAACTAAGGCACATACAACATTACTTTTATTATAGGGTTAGCACTACTTTTCATTCCATGCCAGAATTTCCACTTACGGGTACCCGAAAATGGAAATTCGACTAACGAATATTTAAGAAAGATCCGTAAGTAAAATAAAATTACTTACAAACTAAGATAACCCTTCTATTAACGAGCCACTCTTTATTTACGTAACGCGATAATTTACTTATTAACATCTTTTTGTATAAAAGCGTTTTAATAATAAGTTGAAAAATTACAAAAAAATGTTTTATTTATTTACTAAAACCTGCGCTTTCGAACGATATAAATTTTAAACTTCCTTTACTATAATATATAAAATTAATAGAGTTAAATATAAATCTTTAATTTAAGTTTTAAAAAGCTATTTAATTAATAAATAATGTATAATATACCGTATTACAAGTATGTCGATAAAAGAAATATTATAAACCGTTAAAGGTTATAATAAATTAAAGGGAAAACTTAAATTTTTTTAAGTTATTATATAGAATCATTTAAATTAATATTGTTATATTCTCGGTTTCTGTAACGGCTATTGGCTTAACCAACTATTAAACCTAGTCGTACGGTTTATGTTGGCAGTGGTATCGTGGGAATCTGAGCAATAAAAGGATAATTACGTCTGGTAATAGTAGATAACCGTAGGTAACCTGGGTAACCAATTATTATTGCAAGCTGGTGCTATTTAAGCTATGGAAATAACGAACGTATATATCCTAATTAGGATCCGTTTAGATCCGTTTATTTTTTCGGATCCATATTATATAAATGAATTAAATCCTTATAGAGCCGGAGATCCTTTCGGATTTCTTCCTCCTAAATACATAAATCCCCTTGGATCCGGGGATTTATTCGGATCCATGTTACGTGATCCAAAATCTTATATCGGAGATAATCTTCTTAACCTCCGACCGTCTGCCAATAAGCCGTGCTTGGTTGGTTTCAACAGTTTCGTTTATATATATAATGCCGTTTAAGTAATAACGATAATTCCGAATACTTTTTTTTAAAAAAAAAGGTTAAGTAACTTAATTATAACGTCGTTATTTTAGAATAAAAACCTTTAAAAATATTACGATTAATTATAAACGTTTAAACAACAATTTTTTAAAGTTTTATTAAAGTTTTATTTAATAAATTTATTTAATAGTTTTATTAGCGCAAAATTAAAATTATTAAATAAAAAGTCTAATATAACGTAAACAAAATCGAAATAATAAAGGCTATTTAAAAAGTCGTTTTATTTTTAAAAAATATCTGTAAAAGAATATATATTAATATTAAAGTGCGTTCGTTATTATGATTAATAGTTTTTAAAGGTGCTAACGTATAATACTTATATTTTCACTTATAATTCTAAAATCTACAAAAAGTAATTTTTTAATACATTAAAAAATAGTTAAACAAATATCGAGATCGGTTCAAATTAATGTCGTAAATTCTTTACTTTCAGTATTAAATTCGAAATTTATATAAAAAAAAAGAATTTCGCCAGCTATAACAGTGACGTTAAAAAGGGTTTAATATAAATATATTGTAAACAAAATGCATTTTATTTTCTTAATGTATTTAATATTTTTAGTTTTTAATATTTTATTCTAAATATAATTATTACTTCAGAATATAATTTTTTTATTAATTCTGTAAATATTAATACGCGTGAATTTCCGAAGTTATATATGAAATTTATTTCTTAACCGTTTTCGAAAACGGGATATAAACTTACAATAATTTTGAAATATATTTTAAAAGGTTTAAAAACAAGAGATTTAGCTTTTAAAAACAAGTCGAGAAATTCAATATAAAATATATTTAAAAAATATTCCTACATTTATTTTAAATTCAATCTATATACCGTCATTCTTTTTATTTATATTGAAACCGTAGATTTAAACCTTAAAGTCTTTAAATAACCTAAAATATAAAGCCAAATTAAACGTTTTTTAAATAAAAAACATTTAGTTTTCGGAAATTTTACTAAATGTTTTTTAGTTCATATATTTGCGAAAAATTATACCGATAAAATAAATAAATATTTTGTCGTCAATACTTATTATAATAATAAATTATTTATAATTTTAAAAAGGTTTTTAAAAAATATAAGAAACTTTAATTCGAATTAAATAAAAAATTCTAAAAGATAATTAAAGAAATAAAAAATAAATATTAAAGTTTTATAAAAGGCGCTTATTTTTATTTGGCAATATTAATTATAAAATAAATTTTCCGAAAACTTAAATATTATAATAATTCTTCTTTACTAGGTATAGTATCTATCGTGCAAATTACATCGTGTAATAATTTTCTATGTAATTGGCCCAGCCTGGAAAACAATGCTTGAACCCATTCGACCTTGCATATTAATTCTTCTTATTATATAATTATATGTACTCGTTAATATGGGATTATTTAATTAAGTGATTAAGAAGATATTATAATTTAAATTAAAGGGTTATAGTTACGACAGCTTTAAAAACGGGTGGACCGTTAATGAAGTAGCCCGTTAGTGGGAGGGTTGCCTTAATTACTTAAAGGTGTTGGTAGTTAAGGTGGTTTCTTAAAAGGAACAAAAGGGCTTTAAGTTGTGGCCCTAGGATTGCAAGGACAAAGGAGCTGAAGGTTAAATATGGCTGCTCCCAACCCCAGTTGCGAATGAGTAACTTAGGACAACAACCTAGACTGAATTGCAACACATTTTTGCCCACATGGTAGCACCTTTTGGTTCCGTCTCTTGGCACAATTGACATCCCGATCCACCTATTTTGTGATGCATTCGAGGTACTGTTCCGGTACGGAGAGTTCGGTTCAACGGCAGGCTCCGCGTAAGGGCGCTTTGAAGCGAGGAATCTGCGAAGGCTCGATCTTAGAAAAGGTTTTGAAGCTCCCTTAATCGTTGGAGAAGCGTCTGCATAACGCAGTGGTCGTCGTCGATTGGAAGCAAGAGGTTCGTCAACCCGGTGACGTCCGAAAGGACCAGAGTTACGATGGCGTCTGGAAAAGCTATACCGCCTGGAAAAGGCGTAAGAGGTCAGCCGGAGGGCTTTGACTGGAATAATTAATGAAGGCAATAGCCCAGTTATGGAGCGAAAGCAAGAAGGATACGTACCTGGATTGGAATTACTTCGACTTCAAGCTGGGCGAGGAAAATCGTCTGCGCGGCAGTAATAACTGGGAGATATGGAAAACGGCTATCTAGGTAGCCCTGATAGCGATTAGGTACCGTACCGGTAATTCGGCGTAACTTACCTATATTGATAAAGCTAAATTAACTGCAGCCTTTATTAGAAACGTTGAAAAAGAACTTATAATAATCGTTACTGGTTTTACGAAAAGAGCGAAAATAATTAAGATATTAAAGAATTTATATACGGTAACTAGTATTAATAAAGAAATAAATCTTTATGTCAGAGAAAAGGGTGAGCAACAGCGTGAAAGGCTAGAAGAAGCAGTCTTGCAAGTGAGTAGCAGTATATTAGACCAGTAACGCCTGGCTCCTTTCCAATATGTGGGAGAAAAGGGCCCTATATATACACCTAACACCCCTGTATAACCCCTGTATAGCCGCTATATCTAGAAGCTTCCACCTTGGCACCTAACAGAGTTACCCCCCTCACCGTGGTCCTGTCCTTAGGACCACGCCGTTACTAAGATTGTTATCTTTCTGTAGCGTTTATATTTTAAAACCTTTCCAGTACGTACCTAAGAGGTGCTGCTGTTGAACCGCAGCAACGTTACAGCTACCCCTACCGGTTGCCGGGCCCTAAAAGTCAGTTTTATTGGGCATTTTCCCTTAAGCGTCGGCCTAATATAAGGGCAGCAGTAAAAGGTTTGTTATTTCGCTTCCGGTTTTCGCCGTATTTTAATCGACTTTATTAGGGTCCTTTAACCCCTTAAGCCTTTGGTACGGCGGTTTACTTATTCCGGTAACTTTCCGGGGCGTACCGGTCCCGTTTTGGCTCGGATTTTTTTTTAACGTATCTAATAAAAGCTCCGTACGCCGCGCTTTTACCATTAATTCGTTACGGATGGTCGGCAAGTCCTTAATAATTTAGGCCTATAGCTTAAGGGTGAATTTTATTAATAACCGTATAGTCCGAATCTTTTCCGGTACCTTATCGGAATTTCCCATTTTTATCGTTTCGAACCTTTTAAGGAACGCAGAAAACGGCTTATTCGGGCGTTAATAAGTAATTTCCAATTATATATGTATAATATAATTCCGGGGAGCTTTATCGCTTTTATTAAGCTTAATATATAATTACGTTTTTACCTTTTTTTACGATACCGCCGTTAAGTTGTTACTTTTTTGCTTAGTTAAATAGTTAGCTTAACGGTTATTAATAAAGTTTACGAAGTAAGCGGTAATATATAAAATACGGACGATATCCCGGTCGAAACCGAAAAGCACGAAGTAAATTTTTAAGTTAATAAGAAATATGGTTAATTTCGTTTAGGAAAAGTTTCGGTACGTTAAGGTCGGTAAGGATAGTTAAAACTTTAATTTTTCGCTAAGGTTTTACGTCCGTTTATAAAGGCGGTTTTTATTTATTACGTTAACCTTATTTAATTTATAAAGGGATATTTTTCCTTTTTTAAAGGCCGCCGGATATTAACGTTTCCGTTAAAGCCGTTATTATTCCCTTACTTTTTGGATTTTGCGGTTTAGTTATTTTTTCGTTAAGCTGGTAATAGCTTTGGGAAACGGTTCGGGAAGCGATTCGGGTAATATATTAAACGTTTTAAAGATTAACCGCGTTAGGGTGGTTGCTACCGTATTACGAGTTTTTATGGTAATAGGCAATAACGGAAAAAAAAAATAACAAACTGTCTTCCGTTTAACGGGTTATGCGTTAGGTAAAGGCGTTATTATGTTAAAGAAAAGGGTGAGCAATAGCGTAAAAGGCTAAAAAAAGCAGTTTCGTAAGTGGGTAGCAATATATTAAACTAGTAACGCCTGGCTTCTTTCCAATATGTAGGAGGAAAGGGCCCTATATATACACCTAACACCCCTGTATAACCCCTATATAGCCACTATATCTAGAAGCTTCCACCTTGGCACCTAACACTTTAAACTTAATAGCAGCTCGTTAAATAAAACTTTAAAGATTAATTTATTATATAAGGTTAAATAGGTTTAAGCTTGATTTTTTATACTGAGCCAAATATATAGAAAATTATTATACAATATAATCTACAAAATAAATATTGTACCTGGCATCTTTAAAAGCGATAACTAATGAATTGGGACAGGGCTTTATCAAAGTTGTTATATGCAGAACATCTTGATTGGTGGTAGGAAGGAAGAATGTCGGACGTTGCTACTTCGCTATGGAATCCCTTGGTCTAAAAGATTAGATATAAAGGTTGTCAGGTTAGCAATATATAGACGTCGCCGACCTACTGGCCATAACCAAGTTGGTTGCCGAGATGCCCAGCGGCGAAGCAAATGAAAGCAGCTAGAAGCGGTAACTGACGTAACATGCAGTAGCATGCAGTAGCAGCTGCAACAGCAGCTGCACCCATTCCTGCTCCCCACTCCACTTTACTAATTGATAATTTTCACGTTTAAAATAAATTAATACCTTAGTCTTATAAAAGTTACTTTAGGTTAAAATATATAATTAACTTTAAAAAGATAATACGGTAATATAACGAAGTCGTTATATTAATTAATATTAAATAACAAATAACTATATTTATTTTAACTTAATTAAAAATTAAAATAATACCGGTTATAAAGATAGAGTAAAAAAACCTTTCGTCAATATCTAACTATGACAGCAATTTAAATATACGACAACTTTTTAATCAAATAATTTAAAAAAAAAGGAAAGAAAAGATACGAACTTTAACGCGAAAAAAGTTATAATAAAAAACATGCGTAAAATAAAATTGGCCGGGTACTTCGTTTTAAATATAATAGATACGGACATATAGCAAACGGATTACACGAAAAAGCTAAAGCGAAGCGTTAAATACAAAGCTAGCCTTAGCTCGGAAGAACTTAACGACTTGTATAAATTAAGCGAAACGGAATTATAATAGATTTTAAAAGCTGAAAGGCGCCGGCGAGGTTTAAATAGCTTCATAATAGCCCTAGAGATATAAAAGCGTGTCGACAGTGAACTTATTATTTTTAAAATAAGACAAAAGAGGTTTAGTTTATAGGTTTAAAATTATAACAAAAAAGAAATTAAAGGTTATATCTAGCTATTCCCAACTTTAAATATAAATAAACAATTTAAAATAATAACCTAGATTAAATTACAACATATTTCTGGCTATTAAAGATATTTACAAGTGCTAAATAAGTAATTACTAATAGTTTTTAAAATTTATTTATTTATTATAACCTTCTATAAAAGCGAGCGAGCTATATATATAAGCGAATTAATTTTTCCAACTTTTAATTTTCATTATAAGGTTTTCAACGTTAATAATATAAAACGTTTTATAAAAAAAGTTAAAATAAATTAATTATTTAAGCTAAAAAATAAAACTGTAATTTAGCTTTAAAAAGTTATATTTTATATAATACGTTTCTGAATTTACTTTAAAAACTTAATATTACAGTTGATACGTCCGAATCGATGTTATCTTTAATTTGCAGAATTTTATGCCGATTAAAAAAATCAATTATTAACCAAATTCTTAATTTAAATACGTAAACGTTTTGTGACCATTTTTAAGAGGTTAAAATACAGCAGATTTATTACTTACTTAACGTATCGTAATATACGTCGGAATGAATTAAACGCAAAACTTTCTTAAACGGTAAAAAGAAAATTTAAAACATATATAAATTAAAAGAAGTAATTATTGAAAAATATTATAGGAAAACTTAAAATATTTTATAAATAATTTAAGTTTATTCAGGTTATAATTACGAAATAGAGTATTTAAAAAAATATTTATAATTTCGACGCAAGGAAATTTTTAATAAAACTGTTTTAATATCTAATATAATGATATTAAATACCAAAAAAGTAAAGAATTTAAATAAATATAAAGAAAAATCGGAAATAAGTTATAATTATATAAATTATTAATCTATAAAATTAGTTTTCATTTTTATCTTTTATTTTAACAAAAAATACTTTTTAATTTTTAATATTCAAAACATTTATTATTATCAGATTAAAAATTGAATATAAATTAAACTAATTATGTAGTAAATAAATTAAATTTAAAATAAATTTAATATTTCGATAAATATATTTAAACATATAGAAAAAGATCGAAATGTTTCCTTAATTTTAACGGCTACAAATATTACTATTCGATAAAATTCGAAAATTATTACGTAAATAATAATATTATTACGTTTTGTATATTTACATATTTCTTTTCGATTTTAATCTTTTAACGTATTTTAATTTTCTATATTCAAATGCGTTTATACGTTTATATCGAGAATTTAATACGACGTTATTATAGTTATATTATAAATTTTTTTTTCGAGTTTTTATAATACGTTTAAAGCTGTTATAACATTTAATAACAATAAGTCCGGCTTTACCAACACTGGATTATTTTATTCGATTTTAATAACGTCTTTTTCGTATTGAAGATTTTTCCGATTATATTTATACCGACCGTTTTTTTGCTTACTTTTACCGGTATAAATTTTTTCTCACCTGCGAAAACTTTAAAAATATCTGTAAAAAAACAAAATAAAAACGTTACTTCCAAAAACAATCAAAATTTATTAAGGTAGTTCGGCGATAAAAATAATCAAGTCGGTTAATTTTTAAATAAAAATAATTTAATATTTCTTTATAAAAAGAGTTTTTTAAGGAAAAAAGGCCTACTTACGCAAAACTAATTATATTTTAAGCAAACGTCGAGGAACTAAAGAAATGAAAAATAAAAAATAAAAAATAAAAAGGAAAAACTTTTTTGGCCTCAAAAAAAAGTAATAATAAAGAATTTTAGTTATTAACGGTTAAAGGTAATTGTTGTAAAAGGGTTAAAACGACGGAACGGAAATATAACGTTTACGGTAAACCCGGACATAATGTACGTATTTATAAAAAGTTGTAAATGCGTTTAGCAAAAAAAAAAAAAAAAAAAAAAAAAAAAAAAAAAAAAAAAAAAAAAATGT